>CABHPP010144714.1:0-20697 GCA_902168425.1 Peromyscus attwateri | reverse complement strand
CTTCCTTCCTTCCTTCCTTCCTTCCTTCCTTCCTTCCTTTCCTTCTCTCTTCCTTTCTTTCTCTCTTTCGTAGTTCCATTGGTTTGATCCAGCCCTGGACAAGGGAGGGTGTCAGAGAACCAGCCTCCAGACTCACCTGGCCCATCACTTGCTCCAGCATGACAAGAAGGGAATGAAGATGGAGCTTAATCAGCATCTGGTAATGGAGCACCTTTAGAACCACAGGCATCACTGAAGTCCTTCCAGAAAGAAGCCCTTAGCTGGAGTCCAGGAATGTCCTGAGTGAGGGATTTCCATGGCAGTGTTGCTGTGGTAATGAGATCTGAGTGAAAGAAGCAGCCACGTTCCGCCGCCCCACCCAGGTGGGCTGGATTCCTCGCCTTATGAAAAAAATAAAAACCCAAACAACAACAATAACCAGCCTGGAGATGGAGCTCGGTTGTGGTAGAGCAAGTACCAGCTGCTGGGTTACAGGTTTGGTCTCCAACACTAAAAGACAAGGGCCTGAAACTTGGTTTCCATTTGTGCCTTTATGGGTTCTCTTGACAAGGAAGGGAAGGAGGGTAGTTGAATGTTGTGATTTGAATGTGGGATGTCCCCCACAAATGCTTGTTTGAACACTTGGTCCCCGGCTGGTGGCACTGTTGGGGGAGGGTGTGGGGCCTTTGGGAAGTAGAGCCCAGCTGGAGGAGGTAGGTTGGTGGTAGCAGGCCGTGAGGTTTCTAGCCTGACCCTGCTTCTTGATCTGGCTCTGTTCCTGGTCTGCCCAGATGTGAGCAAGCAGCCTCATTCTCCGTGTCTTCCCCACTGTGACAGACAGTAAGTACTTTCAACCTATATGCCTTAGTAAACACTTCCTCCACTACCGAGTGTGGTGGTGCATTCCAATAATCCTGGCACTGGGGAGGAGGAGGCAGGAGGATCAGAAGTTCAAAGTCAGCCTTGACTATAGCTTGGGCTACATAAAACCTTGTCTCAAAAACAAAAATAAACAAAAAATAGACCGTGAGGAAGATCCTGGGGGTGCCCACAACCCTCTTCAGGGACATGATCCCAATGACCTATACACCTCTCATGAAGTCCAACCTCTTGGAGGTTCTATTACCTCCCAAAACAGCCACCCCAGAGACTTTGGGCCCATACATGGGTCTTTGGGGACATTCAAGATCCACACTACAGAAAGTGGCAGCATCTTTGGGAGACACAAATGTCCTTTACTCACTTCTGTGTCCTCTGCCTAGTTCGATGTTGGCATTTAAGGTCTCCACAGGAGCTTGCTGACAAAATGAATCAGCCAATTATGACAGCCCACTTTTTTTTTTTTTCTGCAGTAGAATAAATGTGGCATAGATTTACCATTTAAAACACTTCAAGTGGAGAATTCAGTGGAGGTAAGAACAGTGTACAGCCAGCACTGTGTCCGTCTCCAGCAGTTTTCATCACCCCAAACTGGCACTATTCCTGTCAAACAGTAACTGCCTGTCCCCGACTGCCCCTGCCCCTGGTAACCCGTCTTCCATCTCCCGTCCCTGTGTCTGGCTCTTCCAGCTACACCAAACAAGCTGGATTATTCACTCCCCATCCTCCCAGCATTGGCCCAGTTCAACTAGCTTGTCTTCAGCGTCCATCCATGCTGTGCATGGTAGAGGTCTATGCTGGTAACCTCAGTACTTGGGAGGCTCGGACGGGAGGATGACTTCACATTCAATTTCAGCTTGGGTTACATAGTGAGTTCCGGGTCAGCCGGGCCTGCATAACCAGACCCTGTTTTAAGACACTTAGGCTGAACACTACTCTGTGGCATGCCCGTGGTACACCTTGTTTGCCACTCAGCCATCCAGGGGTCCTTTGGCCACTTGTACCTTTGAACTGTTGGGAGGAATGCTGAGTCCCTGCCTTCACATCTTTTCAGTATAGTCCTGGGAGTGGGTTATGGGCTCATATGTTAATTTTCCATTTAATGTTTTCAGGAACTTCCTCATTATTTCAGTTTTGTTTTGGTGGCATTCTGAGGCAGGGTTTTTCTACGTACTTCACCTCGGACCATCCTCTTTTTTCTGCCTCCCAAGTGCTAGGATCATCAACATGCCCTGCTCTACTGGGCTCTCTATTTTGTTGGTTTAAGACAGGTTTCATTCACTCTGTAGCCCAACCTGGCCTGGAACTCACTCTGCAGTCCAGACTGGCCTGGAACTCCTAATTCTTCCCACTAGTGTGCTGGAATGACCGGTGTGAGCCACCATTCCCAGCTCTCAGTTTTAAATTTTAAAAATATCAGTATTTGCATAGGCCAGGAGTTGGGAAAGTCAGTAGATTCTCTTTGCCTGGGGAGGCCTTCAAATGTGCTGATTGGTCGGGAGGTTCCCTCTTTTGGACCCTCCCCTGAGATACAATGGTATACAATGGTATACAATGAGATACAATGACCTACACTGGTATACAATGAGATACAATGGTAACACTGGTAGGCTGGCGGTGGTGGTGAGACTAGGGGTCACAAGGTCTTCTCCACACCGGACAGGCCAATCCTCACAATGTCAGCTGGGCCTGCCGAGCCAGGCTTTTCAGGAGCCAGCTCTGAGAGTCCCCCACCCCGGGAAGGAACAGGATGGATTTCTCTCACAGAACACCTGAAGAGCAGAGCCAGCCTGGATCCTGGAGCCAAGGGCGGGATGTTTTCTACAAGCGGCAGCCCTGGTGGGAACATTTTCCAGGGGCCGAGGCATTGTACTCGCAGACAGCCAAGACAGGCGCACAGCTGCCCAGAAGCTTGGGGAGGGCGTGGCTGAGGCTCCTGCAGGCCGGAAAGGCTGATCCACAGCTGGAGGCCCTTAAAATGTGGCATGGGCTCTCTTCTTTGTTCTCAGGGTAAGTTTAAAGCGCTACCAGCCTGTAGGGCAGGGAGTGAGATTCCAGGAACAAATGGGGAGACTGAGGGATATCCTGACAAAATCCAGACTTTGAAACACAGCATGCCATTCTTCTAAAAGCTATTTATCAAAATAACAGACATTTTAGAAAGCATCCAAAATACCAGCCTTAGGATTTTGGTGGTGGTGGTGGTGGTGGTGGTGTGTGTGTGACAGTGTTTTCATATATCCTGCTGCTGCCTCGAACTCGGCTATGTAGCTGAGAATGACCTTGAACTCACAGTTCTCCTGCTTCCATCTTCCCTGATCTGGGCCTTCTACAAGCTACCTTTCCTGTCTCCCCTTATGTCTGAGGTGGTTTTATTTAAATTCTCATCATCTTTGGCTTTCTGGCATTGAGGGGGAGGAAGGTAAGACCCTTGGCTGCTGTTTCCAGTTGCGTGGGTCCTTTGTCCGAGTTCTGTGGAAAAGGTACCAGGTAGGGGGGATATACACCGGTTCAGCTTTATGCTGGGTCTCCAGCCTGCCTAGAGTGATCATTACCAAAGCCATGAGGGGTGGGGGAGATGTCTCAGTGGGTAACGTGCCTGCCTCAGACCCCTGACACGTACAGGAAAAAGCTGGCCAAGGTGAGCACTCTGGAACCCTGTGTGGGCAGAGACAGGCAGATCCCTGAAGCTTACTGGCCAGAGCACCTGTTGGCAAACCTGATAACCCCAGTTCCATCCCCAGGTCCCACATGCCGAGAGGAGCAAATCAACTCCCACAAGCTGGGCTTGGACCTCCACCATGGCGTGCATGCACCCACACACATGCACAAATAAATAAACGGAATTTAAATTGTTTAATAAGGTAAAGAGCAATAGAGAAAAGTCCCAATGTCCACTTCTGATCTACACACACACACACACACACACACACACACACACACACACACACGAGACATGGGGACGTTCTCTTGCAGCTCAGTGCCAACCATTCCACACTGTATCAGCAGAACCCTTTTCCTGATCCTGGGTGTGGATTTTTTTTTTCTTATCTTTTTTTTCCCCTTGAGACAGGGTTTCTCTGTGTTTTCCTGGCTGTCCTGGGACTCACTCTGTAGCCCAGGCTGGCCTCGAACTCACAGAGATCTGTCTGCCTCTGCCTCCTGAGTGCTGGGATTAAAGGCATGTGCCACCCTCCCACTCCCCGGTGGTCCTGAGTTTTTTGAGTGACAGCTCAGGACAGAAAACGAAGATGAAGATGCTCCTGACACCAGACGGGACTAAGAGCAGAAGTGAGCAGTAGGAGCGTCCAGTGAATCCCTGGGAGCCCTCAGCCTCCACCAATCAGAAGCAGGGACCAAAAAAAAAATCTGCAAGGATGAGATAAGCTTTTGAAGGGCCATAAAAAAATGCAGGCCCTGGCAGCTCAGCACACTGGTCCCCAACATTCCTCAACATACAGGAGCCACTTGTCCTAGCAACAGGGGACCCTGCCCGATCTCTGCCTCTGGCCTGGCTCTGGCTTTGGTGTCCAGCACCGTGGTTGACCTGACTGAGTGCCACTGAGGCCGGGACCAGCAATCCTCCATTGCTTTCATCTGCTGCAGAGCCCGCAGCCATTCACTGTCCTTCCCATCAGTGGATGTGGATGTGGTGGCATTGGACAATTGGACTTGTGACCTACTTGTGCCCCCTCTGCCTGCTGTCCCTGAGTGACCTCTGTTTCTAGATATCAGTGGCATCACTGAGAGCTGGATTTTTAGGCTGTTAGAGTCATTTGCTCTGTGCACCATTTCTCTTTTCCTTATGTGTGAACGATAAACTGTGGGTTTGAAAAAGATAACTATCAGCCTCTGTGATGTGGAAGTCACGTTCAAGGAGGGTTTCTTCCTCCCTTCCTCTCTGTGACAGCAGCTCTCAGAAGCTCCTCTTGCATTGAGTGGCTGAGCCTTTGCAAGAAGAATTACAGTGTTTGCACACTGCCATAACATAGTTCATTTTTCACGTCTCCCAACGTCTTAAAACTGTGACTTTGGCGGCATTCCGAGCAGAGACCAGGAAAGATTTAGGGGCCATAGGCTCTTTCTAGCACCTCCAAGCTAGCATCACCCAGGTCTTGTGCAGAGCAGAGTCAGCACACAGGGCCTGGGGCACCCCCTGTGGCTTTTTCGGCCCATGTGTCTGACTCTGACCTAGAACCTTTCTTCAGCAGCACCCACAGGCCCTGGCTACTTTATTTCATCCTCCATGCAAGGATTGGGGCCTGTCAACCCAGAAAAACACAGTTCTTACCTCAAAGGAAACAGGAGATCGTTTATTCTTCAGGCAAACATGTGAGGCCACGACCCAGGAATCCAGATTCATATTGCTGGATCGATACATTCCAATGTAGACAAATTTTCATGAAGTTTTTATACTGACTGAACAAAACAAAGTCATAAATCAGGTTATTTTCCAAATGCGTTTGTGGCACACCCAGTAGAGGAGCTTTAGCAAAGCAGGGGAGAGTGT
Source organism: Peromyscus attwateri (assembly GCA_902168425.1). Taxonomy (NCBI): domain Eukaryota; kingdom Metazoa; phylum Chordata; class Mammalia; order Rodentia; family Cricetidae; genus Peromyscus; species Peromyscus attwateri. The sequence goes on along the minus strand of CABHPP010144714.1, from coordinate 15,329 downwards.
CCTTTGAGAGTTCCAGGTGTTAGTTTATGATGCTTAGGTCTTGGGTCCGCAGAAGTAGTGCTCTGCTAAGAACACAGTCTAAAGGTTTTACCCAATAAATGAAAGCATGTTAAGTCAGACACAGAGGTGGTCAATGAATGGCTACTAAAGAGACTAAAAATAATTTGGCTCTGGATTTGCAGCATTCCCACTCTCCACAATCATGACGTTCTCGTAAATCATCCCTGTAGAACCTTCAACATGGATTTCGCTTCTTTTCTTTCTAAAAGTTTACAAGACCTAATATTAGCTCCTCGTTGCTTATTCCTTCTGCATCGGCTCAATTCACAAATCTCTTTCCTCAGAAGTGCCCAGGCAGGGTTAAGTTAGGAGACATGGCCCAGGCTAGAACTTTCTCTATGTAGTTGACTCTGGAATAACACTCATTTGTAAGGTTCCCTTTTCTTGATCAATTTTTCTTCGAAGTGAGAAGAACTACGTTTCTGAGATTCAGAAAAAGTAAAAGTTCATCTTGGGTCGGAGCCTGACTATGCCATCGATTAAACTTGGTAAGCTTGGAAATGTGCGGTCTCCTCAGCCTCGATGTGTGTGTGCCGGGGTTAACACTGCTACCTCCATGCTATGCCTGCCAGGCATTGGGAAGCAAAGGTGTGTGGCCCTCAGTATACTGTCTGTTCAGTGTTCTGTCATAGTATCCAGAGTTAGCTGCTAACAATGATCAAGAGCTGACTGTATTAACACACTAATTTGTACTAAGTGGTGTGGTGATATTGTGTTCCCTGAAATATTGTGCACTCTAATAAATTTATCTGGGGTCAGAGAACAGAACAGCCACAATATTAAACATAGAGGTTAGGCAGTGGTAGCACACACCTTTAATCCTAGCATTCCGGAAGCAGATATCTACCTGGATCTCTGTGAGTTCAAGGCCACACTGGAAACAGCCAGGCATGGTGACTCCTGCCTTTAATCCCAGGAAGTAATGGCAGGAGGCAGAAAGGTATTTAAGGCGTTGAGGACGAGGAACTATAGGCTGGTTAAGCTTTTAGGCTTTTGAGCAGCACAGTTCAGCTGAGAGGCATCCAGTCTGAGGAAACAGGATCACCTGAGGAATTGGCGAGGTGAGGAAGCTGTGGCTTGTTCTGCTTCTCTGATCTTCCAGCATTCACCCTAATACCAGGCCCTGGGTTTGATTTTATTAATAAGACCGGTTAAGATTCATGCTGCAAAGTGGGGTATGTTTTATTGCAAATAAAACCCAGTTCAATTGGCTGAAAACTTAAGAAGTTTTTTCTTACTCTGCCATGATTTTCCATGGCGGGATGGCTCAGTGTATACTTGTTGTCTTTAAAAACATAGGTAATGTCAGGCATGGCCACACGTGCCTTAGTCCAACCTGATACCTGGAGTTTAGGGCAAGAGGATTGTGGAGAGTTTGAGGTTAGTCTGGGCTACATAGCAATATCCTCTCAAAAATAGACACACCATGCCTGATGGTGGTGGCACATGCCTTTAGCACCACTCGGGAGGCAGAGGCAGGCAGATCTCTATGAGTTTGAGACCAGCCTGGGCTACAGAGCTGGTTCTAGGATAGCCAAGGCTACACAGAGAAACCCTGTCAAGAAGAAAAGAAAAAAAGAAAAGAAAAAGAAAGACAGACAGAAAAGGACGTGCTTCTGTCTTCGAGCATGAAGAGTTGCCAGGGTCATATGTGCCCTCCTGACAAAGCAACTTGGAAACCAGACAGAGCAAGGGAACCCTGGGTAGGGGCTCTCGGGGTCACCCCAACAGAAGGGCACCATACCAGTGGCCTTCTACCACCTGGTTTTCTTCATGAAGTCATTTCCTAGACTACAGAGAGGTGCAAAGTCCCCCGGGGAGCACTGTAGTTCTAAATTTGGGGTGAGAAACCAGGTTTTGGAGATGTTTTAAAATACACAGTTCTGCCACTTTTCAGTTTCTGGGATTGTAGGAGGGGAGTCCCTTCTTGCTCTGTTTGTAAAGTGTTTTTACCTATCTCTCTGTGGGGATGGAGGCTGGAGAGGAAGTTTCACAGGAAGAGAAATCCAAGGACCATGCATGCATAAAGGGAAGCTTGGAGTGTTTGGCTTAATATGAAGTTGGACCAATTCCAGCTGAAACCGCATAGGATAGGAAATCAAAATGTCTCTTGGAGGTCAGTGCCCTGAACCATCTCTCTGTTCATACAGGAAAGAGAATTATTTGTATTTCATCTAGGTAAAAAGGAGAGCTGAGCATTCTCTAAGGCCCAGAAGGGTCACATCTTCAAAGAGAACTTCAGTTAACCCTACAGTGGAGGCCATCTTCCTCAACAAAGCTCAGCAACGATCCTAAAGAGAATCTAGACGCTGACCTGCAGGCCACTCGACTGTCCACCCAACAAAGCCTTTACCCTTTAAAGGAAGACAACCAAGTTCAGATAATTTGCAGTAAGAGTTTCGATGCTTAGCAACCAAGAGTTGCCACATACACAAAGTAACAGGAAAATTGGACCCGTACCAGGAGAAGAGGCCAATAGGAACAAACTTGGTTTTGAGAATTCCCTCCCTAGAGAGATTTAAACACTGTCTACCCCTCCTCCTAAACTCCCAATGACCGACTGATGTAACACTCCACCAAAAGTCACCCTGGGAATCAATGAGTCTATTGGGTTTACTTACAGAGCATGGGAGAGGGGTTATCTACAGGAACAGGAGCATGGGTGACCCCCCAAACAACATGCTAGAAGTCTTCACCTAGTGTGGGTGAAGGTATGGCTTCCCTCCATAGACACACACACACACACACACACACACACACACACACACACTTCCCCAGTCTGAGTACTCCGCTCCTCCAGAGTGTCTGAAGCCACCTGCAGTTAGGAATTGCATACAAATGCCTGGGATGAAAGGCTGGAGTCTTGTGAAGGGTTCAGTGATGTTCCCCGTGTCAAACATATTCTATGAAGGAATGTCAGGAGCCAACAAGACAGTTTGTGATGGACTCTTGAAAGAAGCCCAACTGACTTGACAAAAATGGTGAGTGTTCTCAGAGGGTCCTGTCCTACAACAGACTTAGAGTGACCCATAGAGGGATTCTCCGAAGAGCACAGAGCACAGAGACAAGAATGACCACAAACTTCCTGTCATAAGTTCCCAAAGCTAGACAACAATGAAACTCTATCTTCAAAAAGCTGAAAGGAAAAGAAAACACACACACACACACACACACACACACACACACACACACACACGGTTTGTACATGTATTAGAGATACCGCATATATAATATTACAAACTATAATTCTACATTCAGGGGAAATAGATTTAAAAAGTGAAGACAAAGGCATCTTCAGGCAAACAAAAGCCGAAGGGAATTCTTCAAGCAGAAGGAGAATAAGCAGATGGAATTTGGGAATCACACAAAGAAACAAAGAGCTCTGCAAAGGGAAACATTTTAATGACTACAAAAGATTTTTCAATGTGTTAAAGTTTCTGACTTTTTGACTGCTTAAAACAAAAACAGCATTAACATAGTCTGAGATCGATGTTCTCTGTAGAAGGAACTTAAAGGAGGACAGCCCTAGAAGGAAAGACACAGGTCAGGGGTGCAGCCTCCCATCTGACCTGAGATGGAGACAGGGACTGTGGAGAGGGAGGACTGCAGCTTGTAGACACGGAGGCCGGCCGGGTTATAAAAGCAGAGGGACAGGTAAAGCGCAAGTGAGAACCCAATGAACTACAAAACAGGACAAAGCTGCATCCAAGGAGAGGCAGAGAAAGAACAGATGGGGCACACGGAAAAAGTCATAGACCCAGAGATGTAAACATTCGTCAGCAACTAACTACGTTAAAGGTGAGTGTTTTAAATACTCCACTTACAAAAGACAGCAAAATCCAACTGCACAGTATTTACTTGACTCGAATTTTTATATCCATCTATTTATTTGTGGATGTAACCCCATACTCCTCGTGTGTGTGTGTGTGTGTGTGTGTGTGTGTGTGTGTGTGTGTATGTGTGTGTGTATGTGTGTGTGTGTGTACCCTGTACATGCAGATGTGAATACTATGCATGCAAAAGTCAGGGGACAACTTGCAGGAATCAGTGCTCTCCCTCTATCATGTGGGTCCTGGGGATTGAACTCAGGCTGCCAGGCTTGGCAGCAAGCTCCTTTACCTGCTGAGCCAAGAAAACACCTGCAAAATGTATTTGATATTTTTTTTTCCAGTAGTGAGGACTGAACGCATGCTAGGCACATAATCACTGGGCTACACTCCAACCCCCTGACAAATGGTTTATATTCAAAATATATAATGAACTCATAACTTATTAATAATAAACCAATTAAAAGTGGGAAATATTTTAACAGACATTTCCCCAAGGAAAATATCTAGATGGCAAAAAGCACACAAAAGGATGCTACATATAATTAGTCACAAGGGGAATGCAAATCAAAGCCACAATGAGATCCCATGCTGTACCACAGAGTCCTTTAAAACTATCTGACAATACCAAGTGTTGACAAGGGGCAGAAGAGCTAAAATGTTCATACATTTCCAGATAATGCTAAATAATATATTCCAAAATGTTACTTGGGGGAAATGTGTTATAAATCTAAATGTAAACCTACTACGTGGTCCTATAATTCTGCTCCCAAGGTTTTTCCTAGGAGAGTATGTATTCACACACAAACTTGCTTACAAGCATTCATAATATCCTGGTTCACAGAACCAGAAGGAATCTAAATCTGCATCAGCCAGTGAATGGATGAGCCAAGTGTGTTGCAGCTGCAGATGGGAATAACTCCCAGCACTAATAAGGAACGGTACGTAGAACAGCATTGGTAAACCTCCAGGCAGGTATAGGGAAGATGGCCAGGGTCTAGGCCAGTGTGAGCTACATAGTAAGTTCCAGGTAGCCCGGGAGACCACATGAGACCCTGACTCAAACAAAAATAAGTATATCTACATGAGTCGATTTATATAAAATGTTAGAAAAGGAAAACAAACAAACAAACAAAAAACAAACCCCATGGTGATAGCAAACAAACAGTGTTTTCAGGGGCTGGGTGTGGAGGCAGGGTGTTGACTATAATCAGGTGCAGGGAACTTCAGGGAGGAATGGAGACTCCTTAGAACTGCGGCAGTAAGACTACATTTATCAAAATTCATCAAACATTTAAACTGATAGATTTTATCTTGTATCATGCTTAACAACAAAAAAGAAAGCAAAGAACAAACTCCCCTCCTTGAAAAAAATAAAACAAAACTCCAGCAGTCATAGGGAAGCTGAGAGCCATACAACAGAAGGCAAAGGCCTCTCTAAGAATCCTTCCTAGGAGACATCTCAAATCTCAGCGCCCGCATTCCCTCCCACGTCCACGCTTAAGCCGATCACTGGCAAGGAATGAGGATTAACCTCTCTGTGTACAGAGCTCAGGTATATAAAAGTCAAAAATCACACCCTGGGCTGGGAATGGCGCCAACTTCCCTTGAATAGAGATGAGTGGATCTGTGAAGAACACTGAGGCCCCGTTAGGAAAGAAGGAGGTTTGTTCCTGAGGTGACCGTAGCCATTGCAACAAGGGAGCCCCAGGTTTTGGTTGCTTACCACCATCAAAACTTTTCAGGCCCCATGTGACAGAACAGTCCCCACATTCTTGACAGGACCAGTTTTCTTCTGTGTGGACTCTCAGGGGGCGCTGAGGAGTCGTCATCCTAGGCCTCTGGTCCCACCTAGTAGACAAAGGGTGTAAAGAAGCCAAAGAATTCTTTCTTAGCATGGCCATCTTGAAGCTAATGCATACAACTTCTGCTCGACGCTGTGGCAAGAAGAACCATATCCAGCCGCATCAAGGGGGTGGGAACTACTGCTTCTGGCAGGAAAGCTGGTTCCCAGTGGGGACTGTACATACTAAATGTCCGAATTACTGACAAAGCAACAGCTCCTACTATAGACTTTATCCTTCCTCAGTCATCCCCTAAGCCTTTATTATGTGCTCACTTTACACATGTGTGGCTTGAGGCCCAGGGGAGCTAACTAAGGTATCCAAGGTTGGATAGCTTACCCAACTAGCTGAGCTGGGGCATGCTTCCCAGGGTCCTGAGACCCAATGCTTTGTTCTGTTAACCTCTTTTTTTTTTTTTTTTTTCGGTGATTTGGGAGTAGGGTAGAGCTTTACCATTTCTCTTCATCATTTGACATCATGGTTCCACTCAGGTCAGTGTCAGAAGGAAATCTTTTGGGACTGGGCCACACAGACAGGGCTGGGTATCTGCCTCCCACTCCCTAACTGCTTTTGTATCAGCTACTCTTTTCCAGAGTAATGTTGACCCTTGTCTGTGCAAATAAAACAAGCTTAGTATGAGTGTGTCTGTTCAAATAAATCCTACTTCTCTCATTTGGCAGGAACAACTAGTCCCCAGGACTCTCAGGGAAACCCCCACCATCACTGTTTATTCCCCTGGCTTTTTATGCTAGCATACAGGGAGAAGTGGTATACCTTTTATTTTGGTATGTTTGTGTGTATAGTGTGTGAGTGTGTGTGTATTTGCATGTGGGTATGTTATGAGTGTGCATATAGAGGTCAGAAATTGACTTTGTGTCTTCCTCAGTTATTCTCATTTGAAACATATATATTTATTTTTAATTATGTGTATGTGTGTGTATCTATGTGTGAGTGTGTGCATGTATGAGTGTGGGTGCCCTTAGAGTCCAGAAGAGGGTGTCAGAGCCCCTGGAGTTGGAGTTACAGGCAGTTGTGAGCTGCCCAGTGTGGGTGCTGGGAACCAAACTTGAATCCTCTACAAAATGAAGTACAGCATGCACTACTCTAAACCACTAAGCCCTCTCTCCAGCCCCCACCTTGGTTTTTGAAAGAGAGCCTCTTACTGAACCTGGAGCTCACCAATTTGGCCAAACCAACTAGCCATCAAGCTCCCCAGGTCTATCTCTCTACCACTCCTGCAGTGAGATTTTGGGTGTGTGCTGCACACGGTTTTTTCCTAACCCTCTAAATTTTTGGTTTCCCTGTAATCTTTGAAAGTCCCTGGCATTGTGTGTCTTAAAAATGTGTTAAAGGTAAACAGAGGAAGGACACAGATGTAGGAAAGGGTCAGCACACTGAGGAGGTGGGAGACTCTGGAGGGCTCTTATAATTTATTGAGTTAGTGGAACATTCTAGAACTTCAGTTTGACTTTAAACAAAGCCACCATTGTCTCCATGCTGCCGCTGTTGCTAAACAAGTTGGAGGAAGAGAACTCTCAGAGAGTTTGCGCTCATTCAAAATCCATGCTGCCTTACCGAGCATACTGTCTTGGTCACTGTTCCACAGCTGTGAAGAGACACCATGACCAAGGCAACGCTTACAAAAGAGAGCATTTAAGTGAGTCTTGCTTACAGTTTCAGAGGTTTCGTTTACTATCATGGCAGAGAACATGGTGGCACACAGGAAGACATGGTGCTGGAGAAGTAGCTGAGAGCTTTACAACCATATCCGCAGGCAGGCCAGCAGGTAGAGAGAGAGCCACTGGGCCTGGCTTGGGCTTTTGAAACCTCAAAGCCCATCCCCAGTGACACAATTCCGCCAACAAGACCACACCTACTCCAATAAAACCATTACCTCCTAGTCCTCAAATAGTGCTTCTCCCTGATGACTGAACATTCAAATATATGAGCCTATGGGGGCCGTATTTATTCAAACCACCACACTTGTAGAAGGTGAATGTCTTCTTCTTGGAAGGAAAGCCTCATTCATATTGCTCATCTCCTTAATCAGAGCTCAGGAACTTTCCAAGTTCATTTATTTCAAGCAATTTTCTATTGGAAATTCAGCAGAGAGGTGGTCAAACCGTCCATCTCAAGTGTTAACAGCGCACACTGCAGCTCCAATTGGCTCCCTGATCTGCCTTTGGCTTGCTTTGTGGACTCATTTTAATATTCCACAATTACTTTAATGTGCTGTGTAATCTCAGATAAGTTGCTTAGGTTCTCTGAGCCTCACTTGGGCAAACTTAGTGGTTTCAGATGATTTCTCCCCCCGCCCCCCAAACGAACATCCATGTAGCACTCTGGTCTATAAAAATGATAAAAGCAGAACTCATAGCCGGACCTGAAGCATTTACTGAGCAGACCTACTGTGTGTTGGGCATGGTGCCAGAAGTGCAGGACACAGCCTCTTCTATCATCCCAGTGGAGGAGGGGTTCAGACAACTTCTGGGTGCTGGGCTCAGGAGGATGCTGAGCAGAGGGAAGAGAGTTGGTGCCACTGTGAGCTAACCTCAGAAGCATAGAGCGGGGACCAAGGAGTCAAAGCCTGCAAAGGACACTGCCGGGGCCCCTTTACAGGGTGGGGGCCCAGCAGGGCCCACTTCTACAACACACCTCATTCGTTCTCCAACTTCCCGCCCTGCTTCCCTGCCGTCTCCTTGCTGATTTCTGAGATCGTTTCTTAAGGGAAGGACACAACCACAGGGGCATCTGGAGCTTTCCTGGGCCACGTGAAGAGGGAGAGAGGCACTGTCAAGGCAGGGGACAACCAGAGACAGCAGGGAGCAGGAGGGAGGGCTGGGCAGCTCCACACCGGCCAGACCATCCTGATTCTGTGCAGTTAGCAGTGTGGCATTGGACTAGCTTGACACCCATTGGCCTGGACACTCAGGCCACTCCAACCCCTCCATGGCTGTGTGCTTAGAGAAAGCAAACCACTCCTAACATTTACTCACCCCCTGCAGATGGATAACTGTGCCCGCTCTTAGGTTAGAAGAGGCACAGCCACTGTTGGCTGCTCCTGGAAACGAGGCTCTTTGTCCAGAGCTTGGTGGCCCTCTGTGGGTCCCAGTGCCCTCCTCACCACACAGGCCTCATCTCCTAGCAGCCCTTCCCAGCCAAGCAGAGCTCATTGAGATGATGATTACCTCATTGCATGTCGTCTGCAAACGGGGAGTTCTGATTTAAAATGTCTTTTGAAGGGCAGGAGCTGCGGACTGGATTTTACACCAAGGAGCAGAGCAAGACAGCACCTACACAAGGAAACGGGAGTAAAATGGGGGGAGGGGACCCAAGGGCAGGAAGGTGAGGAGGAGCTGGAAGGGAGGACCTGCAGGGGGTCCTGTCTGTGTGGTAGTGGGGAGTCACAGCTCTCACCACAAGCATTCTAACCACTGTGTGCTGTGGAAAGGAAAACACCAACAGCTACATATTTACAGAGTCCAGGAGGCGAACAGAAGCCGGTCCCTACCACAAGAGCATCCGAGCAGCTGAGACGAGAATGCCATTTCTGCATCGTTGTAGGCAGAGAGGCTGCTGCCTGGCGTGACAGAGGGCATCTGTAAACCTGTCCTGTGCACAACACAATGACAAAGTGCTCAGGGCTCTTTCTGAGGACATCCTTCAATAAGGGCTGATGGCATCATGACAAAGAGCAATCCGTAAAGACAACTTTATGGGGGTGCCGATGTGATGTATCCGAGTATTAAGCTCACTGACAGTCTCTTTAATTCATAACTCAGGGGAAGATCTTAGGGACTCTAGAATGTACAGGCTGCATCTTCTTCAAGTAATCTTCCATAAATATTGCTTTTCTCGGCTGAGCTTTTAAAAAAAATATTGAGAGACAGTAAGTTTGAAATCATCTTCTGGATGTTGACTGTTCTCCGTTGTGGGTTAAGCATAAAATCATTTGTTTTGCTGATCAATCCTCCCAGCCAGGGCAAACCTGCCATCAGCTGGTGAAGGGCAGCTGGCTATGACTCGGAAGTAGACCTCGGTGTTCCAATGGGCAGGGTACCCCAGAAAGTCACTGCATTCTACCTCAGGCCTCACAAGCTCTGTGGAATAAGGTGTGGATGTAGCCACCATTGAGATGAGAAGTCATTCCCTAAGTACCCATAAAATCACCGACACCAAAATATCCACTCCTGTAGACCCTCCGAGACAGACAAAGTAGCAAAATGTACCCTGCGAGGCAGGGGCTGCTGACCTGGAGGGGACCATGAGTTACCAAGTAGTCAAAATTGTGGAGATGAGGGCCATGGAGATGGCTCAGTGGGTAGAGGCTCTTGGCCTCAAGCCTGACAACCAGAGCACCACCCCTGGGACCCATATGATGGAAGCAGAGGACCAGACAGCTCCTACAAGTTGTCCTCTGGCTTCCATATGCACCGTGTTCCATACGCACACGTGTGCATGCTAATCATAAATTATATTTAAAAAAAAAAAGAGGACTAGAGAGAAATGATTCAGTGGTTAAGAGTGAGTACTGCTCTTGCATAGGACCTGAGTTTGGTTCCCAGCTCATGTCAGGCAGATCACAACTGCCTGTAACTCCAGCTCAAAGGGGATTTTGACTCCTCCGAACTCCATGGGCACTTGCAACTCACATGGACATACCCCTGTCCCCCGAACTCCATACACATAATTGAAACAAACAAACAAACAAAAAATCCCTTCTTTCTTTTCAGAGATGTGTACTGAAAATGTAGCTTGGGTTTCCAACAGTAATAGATGGGTTCTCTTATGTAGACAGCAGGTAGATGGCAAGGAGAGTAGACCTACGTCTTCCCAGTAAAACAGTTACAGCTGAGCCTCTCTGTAACTAAAGCTGCAGGATGAATGCAGCTCAGCCATTGCTTTTGTTAGCTCAAAGAATGAATAATTAGAACAAAGGCTGAACTTTTAGAGTAAGCTGGGCGTGGATGAACTGCCCATTTTAAGGAAAGGACATCCTTCAAGTTAGCTGGTCCGTGGCTCCTCCTCCTAATGCAGCAAACTGCTTAATGGCTCCCTTCTCAGGAAGGCACTTAAGGATGAATGTGTTTTAGAGATGAAGGGATGCCACCACACAGGGTAGCTCCAAGCAGCTTCGAGCTAACTCTGGCCTTTACAAACTAGGCAGATTCTCTAGGCTTTTTCTACCAAAGACCCCATGGAATAACCCCAAACAAATAGGATTCCTTCCCTAAAATACAAAACTTCAAAACAATCTCAAGATGGCTTACTCAGAGAAGCCATATTGTCTTCTCCAATCCTTCAGTGGGATCCATTTCCATATAAGGCAACTCCTCTGTGGAAGACGGTTGACAGGCTCTGCAGATAAAAAAAAAACATGGGATGCTGAGCTGCACTGGGGTTTCAGATAAATGAGAGATGACTTTTTAGTATAAGCGTGCTTTGTGGCTGGAGAGATGGCTCAGAGGTTAAGAGCACCGACTGCTCTTCCAGAGGTCCTGAGTTCAATTCCCAGCACCCACATGGTGGCTCACAACCATCTGTAATGAGATCTGGCACCCTCTTCTGTATACATAATAAATAAATAAATCTTTAAAAAAAAAAAGCGTGCTTTGTATAATATTTAGGCATATTTGCCAGGCAGTGGTGGTGCACACCTTTAATCCCAGCACTCGGGAGGCAGAGCCAGGTGGATCTCTGTGAGTTCGAGGCCAGCTTGGGCTACAGAGTGAGTTCCAGGACAGGCACCAAAACAACACAGAGAAATCCTGTCTTGAACCCCCCCCCCAAAAAAATAAATATTTAGGCATATTCATACTAAAAAGTTATTGTTTGACTATTTGAAAATCAGATTTTAGTGGGCATCCTGTCTCTTAGCCAATGACCCTACAGTCAGTGTAGTCTAGTTTGTAAATATCATTTTAAAGACATAGTGCTTGGGACTCAGGTCCCACTCAGACCCTCAGTATAGATGGGGGGGGGGCATGGGAACGGTGAAGGGAAGGGATGAGCACACCCCGCTCTTCCCAGCCCTGTACCCCTTAAAGCTTATAGGCATAACCAGGGTAAAGACTGTCCTGAGAGATGAGAAAGCTTTCTCCTTGGCTTCAGCTAGATGTGAGGGCAAGAGGTGGGCCAGAAGGGGTAGCCTCGGGTACAAACCAGCTATTCCTTCTGCCTTCCCCTCCCTTCCTCCCGCCCCCTTTCCTCCCCACCCCCACCATTTCACTGCTGGAGAATGAACCCATAGGCAAGTGTCCTACCTCTGAGCCATGGTTCCAACCCTTACATTTCTCTTAAATGAGTAATCCCTTCATTTCAATGGGGAAGTTACCTTCAGACATAGAAGGGCGTTTTGAGTGAAAGTGACTAATGGGATAAAATGTTGCAATAGAACACACTCCTTTTCCTAAGACCCACCGCCATGGTGGTCAGTTTGGATACATACCATGCATGGGCTGTGGGCAGTAACAGGGTCAACTTACCACAGCTGGATGAATCAAATGATCAAATTCACCTATTTGGAACCTCTTAACATTTCATGCTGAAATTTAAATGATACAGTGGTTTTTTGTTGTTGTTATTTTTGTTTGTTTTGACAGATTTCAATAGGAAAACTGAGAGGAGAGAATGTGAGGACTTTTGTAGGACATTCAAGGGCCACAGCTGCAGGCTGATACTCATTATCAAGAGCTAATAAAGGGTGGTTGGTGCCCTTGATGGTCACTGTATCACAGTGACACCCGGGCTGTGATTCATCCTTCTTGGGCGTGGGGGAGGGTTAATCAGGATTACTAGAAATGCATCTTGTTGCTTCAGGCAAGCCTGTACATGAACTGAACAGAACCACTGGCTGGGGCAAGAGGCTCACCTGTGTAGAAAGTTACTCACACTGGCAAATAAATGTCTATCAGAATCGAAGCCTCACCAGATCCCACAGAGATGAATGGAGCTACTATGGGCCTCTGCAGCAGGTGCCTGGCTTCTAAGTTGGAAACATTGTATCTGTTGATAGCCAGCCCGAAGGGTGGTAATAGGATCAAGTGTCTGGTGTTATTAATTTGTGCTTGTTTTCTGCTACATCAATGGCTCATCAGTGGATTCTCCTGACACAGTTGACTGGCTGCCAATCAGTCAGTCAGGTGACAGCCATCCACTTAGTCTCCTTTGCACTCGCCTTACCCGGATAGTGTCATTCATTCCTACCAGTCCAGTTGTTCACCACAGTTACTACTGCGATTATAAAGTGTACATTTGTTTAATAACACGTGGGTGCCGGGATGGGAGGAGAGAAGGATCTTCCATAGCAGATGTGTACCCTTATTGTTAACCTCGTGTACCCAGCATCTAGCAAGCTCCTGGTCTGTAGGACTCACTGCGCAATCATCCTTCTGTGAAGTCTGTAAACCTTCTCTAGCGCTGACCACTCCTTAGGTGTGTAGTGACTGGACTTTGCACCTGCTGTCACACTCACTAAGTCACGGGGCCCACTATAAACACCCCGGGGGCAGGAACTGACTCATGGCTGCAGTTCCGGGGTCTAGCTCAGAGACTCTGCACTCAGAGGGCTTTCCAAGTTCCAGATTTTTTGTTTGTTTCTTAAACAAAGAGCACAGGAGTCCTCCCAGCAATGTGAGGACACACAATGACAATGTGCCAGCCTCTTCGGTCCCCGCGTTATGAGGCAGAGGTGGAAGCAGTATCCATCGTGTGCTGAGCTCACTGTGATCAAGTGACAAAATGTGCAGCCCAGACGTTAAGCATTCTGGGTGGTAAGAAAGCAGAAAGATTGATGAGCTGAAATCCGAGCTTCTGGAGGAGCCAGGCCTTACGTTTCTCTGTACTTCCAGCAGATTTCATAACTTAACATCAGGCTTTTATTCAAGATTGGTAGAATGGAGAGAAACAAAAGCAAATGAAACTTCCCTCAGAAATACTAGGAACAGGGAGTGGGGAGGGAAAAGGGTTGATGGGCAGGGGTGTGGGTGGGGAAGCCCTGGGAAAGGCTTGGTGGCAAGACTGAAATTAAAAGAAAAAAAATTATTGAGGTAAACTATACTTAACACCAAAGTTGCCATTTTTAATTCTGCTTAACTGTTGCCACTGTGGCATTGAATAAATTCACCTTGTTGAACCACCAGGGCTTTGTTTATTTAGGTCTTGTGACCAAAAGGGGTCTCATGAAGCGCATGCTTAGTTCTGAGCTCTGTTTGAAGCCAAAGATGACCTTGAACTGGTCCTACCTCTACCTCCAAAGCGCAGTGGAGGCCACCATGCCTGGCTGGAAATAAATTTTTAAGAGTCTCTTTTGGAAGGCTTCACACCTGGCTAGTCACATGTCAGTTAACAGAAATGAGAAACACTTGTGGAAATCAGAACAAGAGCGATGTTCTGCACCAAGGAGGGCAGTTTCCCCAGGAACATCTGTGATTTGTTTTGCATGTATTAATGAAAGGCCGGGGCGAGGGGGGTCACTGGATACCAGTGAGCCTTTTTGAGTGTCTGAATCATCCTTGTGAAGTTTTAAACAAGGAACACTGATTTTTTTCCCCCAGCACTGTGGAGCCTTTTGTATTCAAATCCAAAGCACAAAACGCTATTGTGGGAGGAAAAAGAGTCTTTAATAGAAACCCAGACGTGTCCACTTAAAGCAATGAATATAGTTTCACGTGGCAGACATACCATTTGAGCACTACAGCTAATAATAGGATGCTGTGGGTTTTCTTTTTCTTTTTTTTATGGGTACCTTTGTTGGAAGTTGTTCTAATTAGTACCACAGGGACAGACCCTGGAGAGGAGGGAGGTGGGCCAGGAGGAAGGCAGGCCCACCCAACTACACGGTGGTGGACACTCAGGCCAGAGCCTTGGTGGATCTGATGCTGAGAGTCCCTGGCCAGCTCTCCCCAGCACATCAGGTCTCTGGACCATGAGGGGGTGGGAATTCACTGCCTTTGAAGCCCTTTCAATCCTATCTGAGTAATTATTTTTAGCAAGGGCTAAGCAGGTGGCGGGTGGCATGCTCAGCTGGGGACCGGAGGGTGTACGTGTGGGTTGCTGGCTGCTAGACACTCGTGGGGATTCCACAGCGAAGGAATGCCGGACGTCCCGGGATAGGGCCCAGGCGATGAGGTTTCCAGACAAGTCTTCCAGGCCAACTTTTAAAGGTCGGAGGAAAGTTTCTCGAGGATTGGGGACCCGAGGGGAAGGCTGGGTGGGCTCGGGCATCTCCTCCCCTTTAAGCGGGTGGCCCCGACGCCTCCTCCGTTACCTGGAGCGGGGAGGGGCTTGGGAAAGTTTGTGTTTGTTGCTGGCAAAGCGCCGAGTGGGAGGCGCGGGCGGGCGGACGCCACGGCTCTTCCTTTTTGCTTTCGGGAGGCGGTCGGGCTGTGCCCTGGGATCGGCGGGGCCGGCTCCGGGGCCCGGCGACTGGCGGAGGGCGGGAGGGGAGGAGGCGGAGGGCCGCGCCGAGCCAGGTGCGCACGTCCGCGCCGGCGCTGGGCTTGCTCGGCCGGCAGGGAGAGCGGAGCAGGCGCGCGGCCCGGCGGAGCAGCCGACTCTGGAGCAGCCGGAGCTGGAGGAGGAGGAGGAGGAGCGGCGG
>CABHPP010144713.1:9188-30246 GCA_902168425.1 Peromyscus attwateri | reverse complement strand
GTGTGTGTGTGTGTGTGTGTGTGTGTGTGTGTGTATGTGCATGCATATGTGTGCCTTTGTACAGCCTAAGGGAGTCAATTCTCTCCTCCTACCATGAGAGTCTTGGGGATTGAATTCAGATCAGCAGGCTTGGCCACAGGCACCTTTACCCACTGGCCCATGGCATTAGTTATTTAAATGTCTTGATGGCCCTGCCAGATGGACACTTTGGTTCCCATTTTACAGATGATGACTCTGAGGCTCAGAGGGGTTAAATGCAGGCACAAGAAAGGAACACACACAAGGCTGCCAGTGCTAACAGGACTGCATTATAGTTCCAGAAGAAATGTAATTTATGTTCAACAAGGACAGGCATCTGGGTCCCCAGGGTAGGCAAATCCCCAGCCTGCTGGAACACTGGAGACTAATAATGCAGAGCAATCAACCCGGCTCCAGGTAAGAGAGGAGACAGAAGGGTACCACTTAAATTAAGGACCTCGGTCGGGGCTGCAGGGGGAGTTCACATTTGTAAAATAGGTCCCCAGACTGGCTGGTGGCACAGCCTCTTCCAAAATCCAACCAATGAAGCTCTAAGGCTTTGGATGAAATCTAACACAGACCCACCTCAGGAGGTCTGTGCTTCAAAGAAGAGGAGGAAGGGTGGGTGAACACAGAGGGCAAGATCTGACCCCTGAGGTATCAGGGAAGGTGTCCTTGAGGAAGGGGTGGCCATGTTGAGTGGCGGCCACCTAAGTGAAAGCAGAGAAGAGAATTGCCAGCAGATAAGACACATGTAAACACATCTGCTAAAAACATCACAGAATGTGGAGAAAACCATAGTGTTGAACTTGAGAGAAGTAGCTTCATAAAGCTGAAGGAAGCGATAGCGGGGAATAGCTAGCTTCTGTTGAATACCTACCACATGCCAGACACTTCTAAGAGTTTCACATATATAGTATTCATTCTCTCATGCCACAAATACTTACTGAGCACTGTAGGGCTGGCTGCATGGTTTGCAGATGCTCTCCAGTGCACTTGTGGCAATGTGGGACCTTGGTCACAATGAGAGGAAGCTTTTCACTTCCATCTGGTCTCTCTGCTCTCCTCGTGGTATTGTGCTTAATATTGCATAACATCCTTGGGGCACAATGATACTGGCATATACAGATGCCTGCAGGGACCCAGCGCTCTGCCTTACAGACTTAGACTACAGCGCACACATACACCTGGCTCGGATTCTTCCCACGCCCGGAGCTTCTCTGAGGTATAAGGTAAAGCAGTAAAGGCAGGGGAGGAAGTAGATGAAAAGCTATGTGGAAGAGGTAGGGGACAGCAGAGGCAGAATCACACATGAATTGAGGTACCAAGCCAATGGTGCATTGTCTTAGTCAGTGTCCTATTGCTGCAAAGAGACACCATGACCAGATATTATAAAAGAAAGCATTTAATTGGAGCTGGCTTACAGTTCAGAGGTTTAGTCCATTATCATTGTGGCGGAGAACATAGCAGCACACAGGCAGATGTGGTGCTGGAGAAGCAGCTGAGAGTTCTGTATCCAGATCCACAGGCAGCAGGAAGAGAGAGTCACTGGGCCTGACTTGGGCTTTTGAAACCTCAAAGCCCATCCCCAGTGACACACCTCCTCCAACAAAGCCACACCTCCTATTTCTTCTCAAATAGTGCCACTCCACGATAACTAAGCATTCAAATATACGAGCCAACAGGGGCCATTCTTATTCAAACCACCACATGCATTCTCCTTTATTCTGTCAAATTTCACTTATGAAACAGATTCAAATACAGAATTCCTAAGAATATCAAGGTGGTGTGATCCAGAGAACACTAAACTTCAAGTGTTATGTCCCACTTGGGAGAGTGAGCCTCGTGTGACTGTGGGCTGTGTGCCCTTGAAGCCATCCTCGGAGTGTTATCTCATGTTCAAGTCTACTTTTTTTGTGTGGTAGGGACAGGGGGCAGGGTCTTATGTATCCCAAGCCGAACTTGAACTCACTACATAGGGTACTCTAGAACTTCTTACTCACCTCCTGGGCCCGGGATTACAGGCGTGTGCCACCACACCTACTTTGTATGGTGCTGGGGGTGGAATCCAGGGTTTCCTGCATGCTAGGTTAGCACTCTTCCACATGAGCTACACCCCCAGCTTGATTCTAGGGTATAGCAGCGAAGAAAGTGAAACATGGCACTGTCCTGCGGCTTATATCCAAGAGGAGGTACGAACTGAACACAATGGGAAGCCATATGGTATATGCAATGATAGTAAGTGACGAACTCACTGTGTGGAGCAGGCCGGCCTCAAACTCAGAGATTTGCCTGAGTGCTTGGATTAAAGGTGTGTGCCACCATGCCCACCGCAGGGTGCCATTTTTAAAAGGGTGGCCAAGAAATGGCTCATTGAGAAGATCACTTATTTTATAATATTATTACTGTTGTTGTTGTTGTATACATGTGAAAGCATGCACATGCCATGGAGTGAGGCCACAGGACAGCTTAAGGGATTTGGTTCTTATCTTTCACCATGGATGCTGAGGCTCAAACTCAGGTTACCAGGCTTCTGCTGAGAGCACTTTTACCCACTCAGCCATCTTGCTGGCTGCAAAAGACGACTATGAATATATATCATCATTCTTGTAGAATCATACATAAACTCAGTAGGTAAGGCCCTCCCAGGCCCCCAAGATTGTTTACTTTGCCTCTTCTGCCTATAGCCTCATGGTGTTAACCCACTGGGCTGTCAGCACCAAATTCACGGACAGCTCCTTCCTCGTGCCTTCCTTAATTCTACCACAGCCTGGTCTCTGCCCGTGGTTCTCCTCAAGATTTTCCTGCCTTTCTTGGCTCCACTTGCCACAACTTTAGGCACTGGCGTCAGAATCCATCCGGATGTTATTTCAGAAGGTGCCTTGAGATTCGTGATTCTAAAAGAAACCAGATTAAACAACATTTTAAAAGTTTATAAGCAAATAAACAGAGTCACTCTCTCTTCCCACCCTGTTGTCTCTGTGTGTGTCGTTGTATGTGTGCATTGTGTGTGTCTGTGCATTTATATCTGTGTGTGTACGGATTTGTGCCCGTGCATGTGGAGGTCAGAGGTCAGAATGGTGGGTGTCTCCCTCAACTGCTCTTCACCTTATTCATTTCAGACCAGTCTCTCACTGAATCTGGAGCTCACCTACTGGGGAAGACTAGGTGGGCAGCAGAGACCCTCCTGTCTCAGCGTGCCCACTGCTGGGATTACACGTGTGTGCTACCGTTCCTAGCTTTTTATGTAGGTCTTAGGGACCAAACTCAAGTTTCACGTTTGTGTGAGGCCCTGGTGACAGGCATCATCCTAGGCCCTGGGTAACAAACGTTCTCATCCTGACCTTCTGACTTAGTTTCTTAGGAAATATTGCACTGTTACCTACCGGGCTGATTCTGACATTGCCTTTGTGTTTTGCAAACAGTATAACTTTAAAAAGTTTCTTTAACAAGCCCCTACTGGATTGGAATTAATGTCTTTTATAGTTTAGCTCTCCTTGGCTTTATTCTTCATGTCTCAGGAAAGTGCTTATGTAGCTGCCTCAGCTTTTCACAAATTACCAGGGGATTTAAGACACATTTGGGGAGACTATGTAGTTTAAATAATCTTGAGACTATGCAGCTCTGTTCCAGAGACAGGCATGGACTACAGAAGGAGGAGAATGGTAACCATGACCATGTAGTAGTTTCTGTTTGGTTTAATTTGAATTGAAACATACACAGATGAACAACCTATTTCTTAAAATTTAACTTATAATGCCAAAATGGTAAAAACCTAATTCTTTTTCATGATTTTTTTAAAAGATTTATTTCTTGGTGTGTGTGCATGGTGTGTCTATGGAGGGCAGAGGACAACTTTCCTCTCCATTCACCTTGTTTTTTTGTTTTTGTTTTGTTTTGCTTTGTTTTGAGACAGGGTTTCTCTGTGTAACAGCCCTGGCTGTCCTGGAACTTGCTTAAAAGCCTAATTTGTACTGGGCGTGATGGCACATGCCGGTCACCTGAGCATTTGGGAGGTAGAAGCAGGAAGACCAGAAATTCAAGATTATTCTTAGATCCATAGTAAGTTTTAAAGCCAGCCTGATCTACATGAGACCCTGTCTAAAATAAATAAATAAATAAATAAATGAATAAATAATAGATAGATAGATAGATAAATAAATAAAGACAGACAGACAGTCAACTAAACAGATTGGTTTAATAAAGAGCTGAACAGCCAATAGCTAGGCAGGAGAGAATAGACAGGACTTCCAGGCAGAGAGAAGAACTTGGGATAAATCTAGGCACATGACAGATGCCAGCAAAACACTGAAGAAGTTGGACATATGGTATACAGGAGAGGTAACTGAGCCACGTGGCAGAGCATAGACTAATAGAAACAGGTTAACTTAAGTTATAAGAGCTAACTGGGAACAAGCCTAAGCTACGGCCAATCTTTCATAGTGTATAATAAGTCTCTGTGTCATTATTTGGGAGTGAGCTGGTGGTCCAAAAGGAAGTCCAGCTACAAGAAAGGAAGAAAGAAAAAGAGAAAGAGCCAGGTCGTGGGGTGGCACACACCTTTAATCCCAGCACTTGGGAGGCAGAGGCAGGTGGATTTCTATGAGTATCAAGGCCAGCCTGGTCTACAAAGCAAGTTCCAGGACAGGCAAGGCTATACAGAGAAACCCTGTCTTGAATAACAAGGGGACGGGGGAAGGCCCAAGTTTGTAGCTAGAGTTTTCCTGGTCCTGCCTGGCCCACAGTCAAGACAAATCTCTCTCACCCACCAGTCCCGCAGCTGCTCAGATCCAACCAAGTAAACACAGAGACTTATATTGCTTACAAACAGTATGGCCGTGGCAGGCTTCTTGCTAACTGTTCTTATATCTTAAATCAACCCATTTCTATTAATCTATAAGTTGCCACGAGGCTTGTGGCTTACCAGTACCTTACATCTCGCTTGTCATGGCAGAGGCTGGCAGTGTCTCTCTGCCTCAGCCTTCCACTTCCCAGAATTCTCTTCTCTGCTTGTCCCACCTATACTTCCTGCCTGGCTACTGGCCAATCAGTGTTTTATTTATTAACCAATCAGAGCAACACATTTGACATACAGACCATCCCACAGCACAAGCTGTCTTCAGAGCTCCTTAAATTGAGGTCTTTCTTCTCTAAATTTGGTCGACGGTGAGTGAGAACAGCACTCTGCTACTAGTGTGTTTGGTGGAAAATTCCAATTGACAGCCTCTAAGAGCACTCAGCTGACCGCACTTCTAACAGGCTAAGAAAGGGAACCAGCATTCTCAGCATAACTTCCATGTGCCCAAGTCTACATCAGGCGCTTTCTGCATGCTCTCCCAAGGCATCCCCACAGCGACCCTGGAAAGTAGGTATTACCATCACCATCTCACCGACGGGGTAGCCAAGGCTGGAGAAGGAGACATGACTTAACGACCAGTTAGTTTGCAGAGAGCAAGGCTAAGGCTCAAACTCAGGTCAGTTTGAAAACAAGACCATGCTGTTAAACCACTGTCTGTAGCTTTGGAAACTCCAACAGAGAAAAGGGGTGGGTGGCATAGCAGAACCTGCCCCTGGGGCTCGGGTTGCTGGCCCCAGGTCAAACGTGGAAAGCTCAGGAGCACCCCTGCATTTGTAAGCTGCTGCCTCTCAAAAGTTGAACTAGAGCCAGGTGTGGTGATACATGCCTGTAATCCCAGTACTTAGGAAGCTGAGGCAAGAGGATTGTCACAAGTTTGAGGAGAATCTAGGCCACAGAGTGGATGTCACAATGGAACCTATTATTTTGTGTAATTAGTCTATGCTAATAAAATGGCCTTAGAAAAAAACTGACTTACAAGCACAGACTGAACAAAGCTAGGACGGCTGCAGTAGAATCACCCGGGAGGCATGTGACAAGTGCAAATATTTGGACCCCCGTTCCAAAAGAGTCTAATTCAGCAGGTACGTAACAGAGCCTAGAAATCTGAATGTTTTAAGATTATTGTTTGTCGTTCTGAGGCACCGACAAATGTGGGAACCACTGTTTTCGGGAGCCTGTAAGCCCACGGTTGCCCACGGCTTCGCTTTCTGCCTGCTGCTATACACATTGCTCAGAGCCAAGGCACAGTTCTGAAAGGGGAGCCAGCATCCCCTGGAGGCATCTGAGGATGCTTTGAAATTGTTTGGGCCAATGGTTCTCAATCACAGAAGATGCCATATGTGCCTGGGACACTCTCCAAGCCCCAAACACTCATCTCAGCTGAGAGTCGTTACACTAGTCTGATGAGGCCAGAGATACATTTATGGGGCTAGGAGACACCTGTCTGCTCAGCCGTTGATGCTAGTAGCCACTTCTGCACTGTTACTGAGTAGCCATAACCTTCTCCACCATCTGGTACCTTCCAGGAAAACTTCTAGTTTATCTCTAGGGAACCTCCCCTTACAACTAGACAGGGTTTGTGCATGGGGAGTCCCTTTGGGCTTTTCTGGATAGGTGTCTATTATTTCTTCCCCTGGGAGTGTTTTGGGGTTGAGAGAGACCTAGAGCACGCTGAGCAGAGAACCGAGATCAGATGGCCCTAGGTACAAAAATATATTCATATGCTATGAATTGGGGGACCAAGAAGATGTCATTTCTCAGTCACAGTCAATCCTAACTATGGATAGATGCAGGCTTAGTATTGTCAAAGGTCATGATTTGAAAGAGAGAGAGAGAGCTGGACAAGGTGACACACACCTGTAATCTCAGCATCTGGGAGACTGGGACAGGAGGATTATGGCAAGTCCCAGACCAGCCAGGACTACATAGTGAGACTTTGTCTTGGCTCAAGAGTAGCCTGCCTTTCTTGGGCATATCTGTCAAAGGGTGGGCTGCTGGGTCTTGGAAGTTGCACTCACTCACTCCAGTCTGTTGATTTGGCTGCCTAGCAGAATGATGCTCTTAGTATGGTATTCACTTTGAGACAGAAGTGCTGGAGAAAAAGCCAGTTCTTAATATCACCAGGCAGACCCTAGTAGATCCCTCCAAAGCATCTTTCTAAAATTCTGCTGATTGGGTAGACAAAATGGCTCAGCAGGTAAAGGTACTTGCCTTCAAGCCCAGTGACCTGAGTTTGATCTCCCAGGACCACATGGTGGAAGGAGAGAACTGACTTCCACAAACTGTCCTCTGACTGAATGAAAATAAGGATATGAGCTATGGTTATGTAGAAATGAGGGAGAGGCAGCTGAAAGAGTCCAGCCTGAAGCGGGCCAGGAGAGGAGAGAAATGGGGTAGAGCAAAAGAGGAAGAGAAGGGGGTGGGCACGAAAAGGGACCAGGAGCCAAGAATAGAGTCAAGAGAGCGCATGGGAACCAAGAGAGTGTGTAATCTAAATGGTGAGTTATATAGGGGTCAGAAGCTTGGGGAAGAGAAGTGAAGCCCAGTCCCTAGGTTGGAGAGGTTTAGGGTTAAGCGTGTGTGTGTGTGTGTGTGTGTGTGTGTGTGTGTGTGTGTAAGAAGTGCTGGGAGGAGCCACAGATACCGAGTGACACTGGGAGAACGGGCCAGCACCTGCTTTGATACGTTAAAAAGTACCTCAGTTAGCCATTTGTCCCTGGTTTCTGTGAGATCTGACACTGACCACATGTGCAATTCACACAAAATAAAAGTAAAAGAATTTCACTATTGGCCGGGCAGTGGTGGCACATCCCTTTAATCCCAGCACTGGGGAGGCAGGTGGATCTCTGAGTTTGAGGCCAGCCTGGTCTACAGATAGAGTGCCAGGACAGCCAAGACTACACAGAAAAATCCTGTCAAATAAAACAAAACAAAACAAACGAATAATTAATAATAATGATTCTACTACTAAGAGCCACTCCAAAATTATTGTAATACAGACTCAAAAAGTCATGTGGCCAACCCAGAGCTGGCAGAATTTGAACAGTAATACCTATTCCTTTCCCTTTTGGTTTCCTCTCCCATGGGACAGGATCATGTCCACTGGCAGGCTCTGTGTGTGACTGGAATGACTTGAAGCTGGCATTCGTCTCTGCTCACCTCCCCCACCCAGGTTCCGAATGAAATAAAGCTGTGGGCTTTAGCTATTTGTAGAGGAATTTTCTCCTCTGCCACCACAGAAGAGACTATGGACTCACTTTTTGACTTTTTGAAACGTCAGTCTTTCCTGGTGCAAAGACATTAGTGGAAGAACAGAGTCGGCCAGCGGGTGAAAATAGTCCTTTTTGCCTTATCGCTCCTACTTCCGGCGTCCTCTCCTTTCGCACTCCGTAGTGGGTGAGAAGTCTGGTGTTAAATGCCTTTCCTGAGGAAGAAAGCCTCAACTAGGTGGGTGGTTCTGAAACAAAAATAGAAGCAAAGACCTGCCTGATGGAGAAGTAGCCCAGGCAGTCCTGTGGATCTTCCTGTGTCGTCTAAAGCAGTGGGTTCTGGGTGCACAGGTTAGGGGGCTAGGTCCTTTGGTGAAGACGTATGTGTGTCAAGTTCAGACTCAGTGGTTCCTGGAAGTACATGGTACTGCTCTCAAGGGTGGGAGAGGAAGACGCAAGACTGCACGCAGAGCTTACCCAGACCACTCATGTCTGCCTACCCCCCACATGCCAACCCTGTGTTCTCTCAGAATTGGCAGTGGGGCAGGGCATCAACCACACTCGTTGTGGAAAAGCTCCCTCGACGGTTCTGATTCACTACTCTTTCCTCTCCCACAAGACCCTGCTGCAAATCCCAACTGAGCGTCATTGAGGTGAGATCTACCTAGAGATCTGGGTTACTCTGGGACTGGTGGAGCTGCACGGACCATATACAGGAGGTATACGTGAAAACATAGCCATGATTTGACTTTAAACGGGATAGGATGGGGTTAGACATTGGCTCCTCCGCATAACTGAAGGTGTCACTAAACTTAGGGAAAGTGTCCAGTTGATTTGCTTTGAAATGCAAACAAATGGGAAGGCTGGTCAGTTGGGAGAACACAGACGGACAAGACTGGGTGAGACGGTTCCTCCGGTAAAGGCCTTTGCTATCAAACCTGGTGACCTGAGTTTGAGTCTTACGTCCTATGTGGTGGAAGGAGAGAACTTACTCCTTCAAGTTATTCATCCTTTGACCTCTCCACATGCGTGCTTGCCTGTGGCAAGTGTGTGTAGATGCATGAGTGTTCACACATGCACATAAATAAATAAATAAATAGATGGAATCTTTTTTTAAAAAATTTAAAAACATAGAACCTAAACAAATTACAGGATCACAGGTTGTTAGGACCCATCTCTGAGGGAACCCTCAACAGTTGGACCTTGAAACTTCATTGTCCTTGGCAAAACTATTGCTTATCATGATATGTATCTGAGGAGCCCTGCCTGACTCCATTTTGAAGGCAGGAGACATTATGCTGTATTGTTAAAAAATAAGTTTCTACTTACTGTAAGAGCTGAGTTAGTGTTTTTAAGTCTGTTTCCTGGAACCTGACCTTCCCCAACCCAAGACCTTGATTTGTTTTTGAGAGTACCCTTATCCTCCCTGACCCTCCCTGACCCTCCGTGAACCTTCCCAATCACATGGTGACCACATGATGTTTTTTTGAGATTTTTTTTTCTACATTTCCTTTTTACCCCATTGTCTCTCTTCTGTAAACCTGCTTTGCAACTACTCATGATTTTACTCCTTAAAGGGGGCCCAAGAAATGGATTCTAGGCTGCTCTCTTCAACCTTAACCAGGCTCAGGAGGCAGGCACTGGCCAGCTCTTGAGTGCACCCCAATAAAAAAAAATCAAGGGGTTGGGGATTTAGCTCAGTGGTAGAGTGCTTGCCTAGCAAGTGCAAGGCCCTGGGTTCGGTTCTCAGCTCAAAAAAAAAGAAAAAAAAAAAAAGAAATAAAGAAATCAAGCTTGCTTCAAATTGTGGTAGTGGTCTTATTCTCGCCATTGGAATTAACATATCAAGTCACCCAAAGGTGATGTCTACCAAGCTATAATCCCTCATGCCATTTCCTTATGCTTTCAAGCACTCTGAACCTTCTTTCGCATACAGAAAGTCCTTGCTTGCCTTTCTGACTCAAGAAGCTTTGCACAGTAAGTAAACTTCTGATTGGTAATGATTTGGTATCTTATGAAGGTTGGTTTCAAGGCTCTGCTGATAGTGTCTAAGCACTTAAACTATTAAAAGTGACCAAATGTGACTCCTTTTTAAATTGTATACATTGTTGCTTTTCAAGGTTGTTTTTGAAATAGTTTCTCACAAAGGTAGTCCTGGCTGGCCTGGAATGCTACATCTTCCTGCCTCAACTTCCCAAGTGCTAGGATTACAGTGTGTAGTACCATTACATTACATTACATCCTAAAATTAGCCATTTTGCTTGTTTATTAGAAACAGGGCCTCTGCCAGGCAGTGGTGGCACACGCCTTTAATCCCAGCACTTGGGAGGCAAAGGTGGGTAGATCTCTGAGTTCGAGGCCAGCCTGGTCTACAGAGTGAGTTCCAGGACAGCCAGGGCTACACACACACAGAAACCCTGTCTTGAAAAACTAACCAAACAAACAAACAAACAAACAAAAGAAGCAGGGCCTTGTGTACCCCAGGCTGGCCTCAAATTCAATATATAGCTGAAGATAACCTAAAACACATGATCCTCCTGAGTGCTGGGATTACAGTATAAGAAAAACCAACTCTGTAGCCAAGTGGTATTGGCTCACACCTTTAATCCCAGCACTCAGGAGGCAGAGGTCAACTTGGTCTACATAGTGAGTTCCAGGACAACCAGGACTACACAGTGAAACCCTGTCTCGAAAAACCAAGAAAAGAAAAAAGAAAAACCAACTCTGTCTTACTTCTGTTTTGCCTCAGCAATACTTAAACACAGTGTCTGACACAGCAGAGATTGGAATGAAATATTTTGAAGTAAATCAGCTTGCAAGGCCAGGGCTAGCTAGTCTTTCCAGATACTTGACTTTGCTTATTTGTTTTGGAACAGGGTAAGTCCTGGCTGAACTGAAATTCAGAATGTGATTTAGGTTGACTTCAGACTCATGGCAATCCTGCCTCTGCTTCCTGAGTACTGGGATTGCAGGAGAATGCCACTATGTCTTACCATGACTTGACTTTTGAAAAGTTGTTTTTTTTATTTTCATTTATGTGTATGTGTGTGTGTACATGTATGTATGTGTGTGTATATATGGATGTGAGGGTACCTGAGAAATTCAGAGAAGGGTATAGGATCCCCTGGAGCTGGAGTGACAGGCAGCTGTGAGTTGCCCAGCCTAGGGGCTAGGAACCCAGTTCATACTCTCTGCAGGAGCAGTAATTTCTCTTAACTACTGTGTTCTCTCCAGTCCTCAATATTTCTTTAAAAAAATTACTGGGTGTGGTGGCACACACATTTAATCTCAGTACTTTGGAGGCAGAGGTAAATGGATCTCTGTTCAAGGCCAGCCTGGTCTACATAGGAAATTCCAGGCTAGCCAATAGATGTTCTCTTCCTAGCCTACCCCTGAGATATGATGTGCAATGTGAATGAATGGCACCTCCTTTTTGTGTCTTTTACACTCATGGCACCAGTTTAGCCATTAGAAAAAGTATCAGACAAATCCACATTGAGAGACATTCTGCCTTGTTTGACCAATATTTCTCAAAACCCTTAGGGCATCAACTGTTAATCCTGCCGATCCAAAATAAGGCTAAATTCCACCATTTAAAGCCAAATTTGAAGCAAGCTTTAATTAAATACAGGCCAGGTGGATAGGCTCTGGCCAGGTCTGTACCAAGGTTCCTGGGTAATGGTCCAGAATCAAGTATGGCAAGGGCTTAAGAAGGAAAACCCATAATTCATTGCATTTCCCATCAGGTCCAATCAGGGGCAAGCATACATTCTGACGTACCTCCAGCCTGTGAACCTCCCACCCACATGTGATCAAGCACATCTGTGCAGATGGGTCAAACAAACTTGTTTAGGGAATGAAAAACCTATGGCTTGTTATCTCCCATAAACAACAGCCTGCAGCATTTCAGGAACACTCTGTCCTTGGGCAAGGGGCTTGCAGATCAGAGGCATTTTTGTTTCATGGCTCTCTAAGGCACAGTAATTAAAACTTAAAATGTAACTTTGGCTCTCACACAACAAGGAAAGTCTGGAAACCTGTCATAGACCAAATGACAACGGAATGAAATGCAGTGTCCTAGATGGGATCCTGAAAAAGAAAACAGATATTTTCTGCAGAGTGAGAAACTCTTGGGAAATCTGTTAGTGTGTGGAGTTCAGTTAATATCAATGTATCAAAATTAATTCCTTAATTGTGACAAAAATATCATAGTAATACATGATGTAAACAGTAGGGGAAACCAAAGGAGAATTATTTGGGAGCTCTGCACTGTCTTTGCACTTTATTTATGTTAATGTGTATTTTTAAAAGTTATTTTTGTGGGTATGTGTGTTTTCCTGCACATATGTATGTGTACCACATGCATGCCCAGTGTGTGGAGGCAAGAAGAGGATGTCAAATCCCCTGAAACTTGAGTTCAAGACAATTGTAAGCCACCATATGGGTGCTGGGAACTGAACTCAGGTTCTCTGTAAGAACAACCCATGCTCTTAACTGCCAGTCCATCTCTTCAGCCCCTACTTTTGCAATAGGGACTCACTATGTAGACCAGGCTGGCCTGGAACTTGTTATGGAGACCAGGCTGAAATGGAATCCTGCCTTTGTTTCCTGAGTGTTGTGATTAGAGGCGTATACCACCATACGCAGATTTCCAATTCCTTTCTAAAGACTGGTTTTTATAAACTTGCAAATATTCCAAAAATAAAAAGGATGTGGCCATTAGGGGAAGAGCAGAAAGATGTGTTTCAGCCAGTCCTGCCTTCTTGGGGCCCCTGGCTAGTTGTATCATTGCTGTGACCAAAATAACAGACAGAAACAGTGTAGGAGGTGGGGCTTATTTTGGCTCATGGTTTCAAAGAGTTTAGTTTGAGGTTGCTTAGCCCTGTGTGTTTAGGCACAGCGTGGTGGTTGGTCCAAGTCTTGGTAGAAGTAC
Organism: Peromyscus attwateri; assembly: GCA_902168425.1. NCBI lineage: Eukaryota > Metazoa > Chordata > Mammalia > Rodentia > Cricetidae > Peromyscus > Peromyscus attwateri. Next base: position 17,228 of record CABHPP010144713.1, on the reverse strand, counting down.
AGGAAGATAAGAGAGGAAAACACTGCTCAGCTGGATTTCTCCTTTTACTTCAGTTGATCCTCCTGCCTCAGCCTCCTTAGTGCTGGGATTATAGGACTGTACCACCACATCTGATGCCAAATTTTTCCACTTACTGGTAATTCTTCTGTGGTTTAATTGCAAACAGTTATTTAATGAGAAAGATTATTGCGATTAGGAGTAAGAGCTGCAAGGTGCAAAGTTTCAGTTAGATGGCTGGGATAAATTTGGTTTAATTTAGGAATAAATTTTGAATGCCTATTGCACAATATGGTTACTATAGTTTATAATAATGACTGCAAATTTCAAAATTGCTAAGAGGTGTGATTTAAAATATTTTCACCACAAAAGTGGTATGTGAAGTGATGGATGCTAATTAGGCTTAATTTTTTTTTGTACATCCCATAAATATATACAATCATAATTTGTCAATTAAAAATAAAAATAATTTAAAAGAAGTATAAGACACATACATATCCGTGTATATCAATCAAGAGTGAGGGCTAAGGATGTAGCTCACTTGGTAGAGTGCTTGCCTAGCATGCACAAGGCCCTGGGTTCACTGCCCAGCATAAACTGGGCATGACAGCACCCATCTGTAACCCCAGCACTTGGGAGGTAAAGGGAAGAGGATCGGAAGTTTAAGGCTATCTTGGCTTCCAGACCAGCCTGGGCTACATTAGATGCTGTCTAGTGAAAAAAACAGAAAAAAAGAAAGAATAAAAATGAGTAAAAGCTACAGGATTAGTTGGCCCTGCGTTGAGTGCCAGCTCCCCTGTGGGATAGAAATAAATTTAAGTTCTTTGAACCTCAGTTATTCATACTGAATTCGTCTTTGATTATTTTGGTATATGGGGTGATAAAGTCCAAGACAAATAAAACGGTGTTTGAGGAGCCAGCAAAGACTGCTGTAAGTGCCCACAGCTGGGTGTCCCGGTGAGGTAACAGGAGACCTAAGCTTTGAAGGACACAATGGAGAGATGGTTCCGAAAGGAGGGAAGGGGAGGAGGGCACAGTGGACTGCCCTCTGCAGAGGGGAAGTAGACTGTGTGGAGGTGAATGAGTTTGCAGACACCAATGACCAGCTCCCGATGGCTGCAGGCACTGTGGTGGGAAGATTGACTGCAACATACAAGCACATAGGCCTCACACAATTCCAGAACACTCCAAGAGCAACTTCATAGCCTAATTCCAGCTCACGTCATTCCTAGGATCTTTGCAACTCCATCCCATGACCAGTCTGTCAGCCCAGATCACCTGGGAATATTACTAACATTTTACCTTCATTTTTGTTTATTTTCCACTCTTAGTCCTTCAGGTGACTTCCATGTTTGTTTGATTTGTTGTTGCTGTTTTGGTTTGGTTTGGCTTTGCGGAGATAGTGTCTCACTATATAGCCCAGTCAGACTTACACTTGCAACAATCCTCCTGCCTCTCTGCCTCCTGACTGCCAAGAATAGAAGCAAGTTCCATCAGGTTGTAGTCCCTTGAAAATGCCTTCTAGCTGGGCCTTGGTGGTGCACACCTTTAATCCTAGCACTCAGGAGGCAGAGGCAGGTGGATCTCTGAGTTTGAGGCCAGCCTGGTCTACCGAGCAAGTTCCAGGACAGCCAGGGCTACACAGAGAAACCCTGCCTTATTTACTCATTGGTCACTCCTCTAGAGGAACAGAATGAAGACCCTCCCCTCACAAAGTTTATATATAGCCTTGGTAGAGGAAGTCAGCTTAAAAAATAAAAGCAAGTAGAAAGCGTTTTGGGGGAAATGAGACAGAGGGATAAGCATGCTTATCTTAGTGCTCCCTAGATTGGGTTATGATGATTTGTGACTTCTTCCTCCCCATTAGATAAGCTGGTGTTTTTGTTTGCTTGGTTAGTTTGGCTGCTAGGGACAGAACCAGGGCTCCGTGTATGATAAGCATGTGCTCTACCACTGAGCTACATCCTCATGCCTGGCTGCCTGTTTTTGAGGAAACAGAATTGTTTTTTATTAATCTTTATATACTGTCCCAGTACCTGGAATAGAGTAGTCAATAAAAATAGAGGTCCATGATGTAGCTTGGTTGGTAGTGTGTGCCTAGCATTCGTGAGACCCCGGGTTCAATCTTCAGTAGTCCAAAAACTGGGTGTGTTGGTCCATGTTATAAGAAGGAGCAGGTTATCTCATCAACATAGCAAACTCAAAGTTAGCCTGGGCTACCTGAGATCCTGTCTCAAAAATACTGAAATAAACAAACAAACCCAAACAACAACAACAAACAAAAAGAGCAAAAACAACCTCCCAAACCAGCGGTTCTCAAATTTCCTAACACTGTGCGACCCCTACGACCCTTTAACACAGTTCCTCATGTTGTGGTGACCCCCAACTGTAAAATTATTTTTGTTGCTACTCATAACTGTAATTTTGCTACTGTTATGAATTTTATGTAAATATCTGTGTTTTCTGATGGTCTTAGGGGACCCCTGTGAAAGGGTCATTCAACCCCCAAAGGTTGAGACCCACAGGTTGAGAACCGCTGTACAAAATCCCCAAAATAAGCTGTGACCTTGTGTCGGGTTCATAGTTTTGTTTGTTTCTTTGTTTGGTTTTTCAAGACAGGGCTTCTCTGTGTAGCCTTGGCTGTCCTGGAACTCACTCTGTACACCAGGTTGGTGCGGACTCCCAGAGATCCGCCTGCCTCTGCCTCCTGAGCGCTGGGATTAAAGGGGTGTGCTACCACTGCCCGGCTCTTACTTAGTTTTTAATGCCTCAGTTTTCTAATCTTTAAATGAAGACAGAATCTTCCTTGCAGGACCACTGGGAGGATTAAGTGAGGGAAACACTAAAGCACCCGAAATAGTTTTCCTGTGTAGCACTCAATACATGACAATGGTGCTATTAAAAAAAAAAAAAAAAAAAAAAGAAGAGGGGGCTGCAAAGATGGCTCAGTGGTTAAGAGCACTGCCTGCTCTTCCAGAGGTCCTGGGTTCAATTCCCAACAACCACATGGCAGCTCACATTTGTCTGTAACTCCAGTTTCAGAGGATCTAACACCTTCATACCAATGCACATAAAATAAATTAAAAATAAAAAAAAAAAGAACAGAAAAGAAGCTTCAGCTGGTATGGTGGCCCACTCCTATAGGTTAAGCACCTAGAAAATGAAGCGGAAGGATCAAGAGTTCAAAGCCAGCCTTACATACAGACTGAGTTTGAGGCCAGCCTGGGCTCCATAAGACCCAGTCAAAATAAAGTAAAATAAGAAAAACACACATACACATACAAAAATTTAAAACTTCCTCCAACTGGGTCAGGAGTGATGTCATGTGCCTGTAATTACAGCACTCAAGAAGCAGAGGCAGGAGGATCAGGAATTGAAGGCCAGCTTCTTCCGCTACAAAGCAAGTTCAAGGCTAACCTGGGCTACATGAGAGCCTGTTTAGAAAACAAAAAATGGGGGAAAACTGGCTATGATCTGAATACCATATAACATGGGCCCCTGGGTGATGAAAATCATTTATTATTGGTTGAAAATTTTGCTGTTGCTAGGATAAGTCTTCAGATGAAATAGTTTCTGAATTTCTGCCACCACATCCTACAGCCCAAATGGTGTCAGAGATATTTACCCAGAATCTGGAGGCATAATGCAGCCCCTGGCTGTCCTTTTGTGAACCTTTGACCCCACATTATATCCTTCATCTCATTAGAACTGAGCCTCTCTGCCCAGTCATTAGGTTTGGGAACAGGACGTTTAAAATGGGATTGTCCAGATTTATTTGGTGATAACGTGTTCTGACAGTGTTTAGCCTACAGGCCCTGTACATTTCCATCAACTCTGTCTCAGTGGAGGGATTGCCTGGGGCAACATCATGTGTCTGGAAATATTGTCTTCTCAATTGTCAACGAAGTAAAAGAGTCTCTTCTCAAATCTGTGTGGGATGTCCTGGTTTACTAAGCACCCTGCTGTTCGTTAGCATTCTCTCTACAAGCAAACGCTCCAGAGAGGCCAGGCCAGAGGAGCCTTTCTGTTTAGCTGGGAAAATGGAGACTTAGAAAGTTAAAGCCTCAGCCATGTTGCTGAGCTTCTGCTCACCCAACAGACTGCCTGTGAATCCTATGTTCCCACAAGAGTCAATCAAGATGTTAATCTTGATTCTCTATCTTGGTATTTATTCATCCATATATATATATTTTACAACTTGTCCAAACCTTCCCAGCATTCAGAGCCACTGAATTAATAATTTCCTTTTGTGTATGTGTGAGACAGACAGGGATTCACTATGTAGCTCTGGCTGTCCTAAAATACACTATGAGGACTAGGCCGGCCACAAACTCACAGAGATCTGCCTTCTGAGTGCTGGGGTTAAAAGCATGGGCTACCACACCTGGCTTAATTTCAGTTTTTTTTTTTTTCCAAGTTAGGTGGGCTGACATTAGTCTACTAGAACAGACAGTTCCACTGCACAAAGTCTCTTGCAGTCTTCTCCTGTGGAAGCTAACACCTCTTGGTTGTGGGATAGAGGCTGGAGTTCAGAAGGGACTTCAAACAAGTTCATGGTTTCCCCTAAGTGATCTGTTACCATGGCACAAATCTCGGCATCCTGATGTCCTCTGGCTAATTCTCAAGCTTAGAACTTTTTAAAGATGGATAGCATGTGGTGGATTAAGATAACTTTGCTAACTAGGTGTAGCAGTACAAGCCTTTATTCTCAGCACTCCGGAGTCAGAGGCAGGCAGATATCTCTCTGTGAGTTCAGGGGCAGCCTGATCAACAAAGCAAGTTCCAGGACAGCCAGGGCTCTTACATAGAGAAACGCTCAGGCGGGGTGGGGTTCGGTGAGGGGAACGGTGAGAGGGGAGAGATAAGTTTGCTAACTTGTGATATCAAGTAAGGGCCGGAAATAATCACTCATGACACAACTTAGAGGGTGTATGGTGACAGCTCAGTAGGTAAAGTGTTTGCTGTGCAAGTGTGAGGACCTGGGTTCAGATCCCCGATACCCATATGTAAGAGCCAGTTGAGTAGGGTGCATATTGGTGGAAATATTAAGGCAACTCCACGTACGTGGTTAAAAGGGAGGTTTATTTTGTGGGGTAACTTACAAGTAAAGAAATCGGTTACGGGGAGAGGTGAAGTGCAGTCCAGCGGTGTTCTCTGGAGAACTCTGCTTGGTCTACCTCCAGCGTCCAGGATCCAGGAACCAAGAGAGCCAGCACATCCGGATTTCAGGTCTTAAGCGCTCCTGTCTCAGCCCAGTTACCGGAAGCCTCAATGGGGATAGTACTTCCAGGACAAAGCTGGAACAGCTCCCACTACAGGTACATCTATAACTCCAACTCTTGGGGAAGGGGACTAGAAATGGGGAGATCCCTGGAGCCCGTGTAACCAATCAGTGAGCTCCAGGTTCAGTAAAAAGACCTTGTCTCATGTCAGGCGGTAGTGGCACATGCCTTTAATCCCAGCACTTGGGAGGCAAAGACAGGTAGATCTCTGTGAGTTCGAGGCCAACCTGGTCTACAGAGCGAATTCCAGGACAGGCTCCAAAGCTACAGAGAAACTCTGTCTTAGGAAAAAAAAAAAAAAAAAAAAAAAAAAGATAAGACCTTGCCTCAAAATATAAGGTGGACAGGGACAGAAGACACCCAAGATCAACCTCTGGTTTCCATATACATACATATGTGCACACATGTGTGCAAACACATACACATGCAAATAACACACACACAAATACACACACCATGTGGGAACATTTTACACCCCAAAGATAGAAGAGACACAATCACAGAATAAGTGTTAGTATACTTAGCTTGATTTAGCTTTATGAACTTACAAATCATTTTGATATTTCTTGTTCTATAGAAATCTGAGTGAAACACTTTATCAGGCATTTGCTCTCGGGCTGGCATTTGGAATAACTGCTCTGGGAGTTACAATATCATTTTTACCTGATATCCTTGGCTCAGTACCCTTGACTCTGGCTGTGTTAAGATCTGGAGAATCTAGCCTTAGAAGACACACGGATAGCCTAACAATAAAGATTTTTTTGACGTATCACTAGGTGCCAAGACTTGTGAATCATTCTTCCCAGATATACAACTGAAAGCTGTGAACATGATGTCATTAGGTATCTTTGGAGCAGGACTTCTGTTGTTGTTGTAATGGTTGGGACAACATACTAATCCCAGGAAGTCTGCTCTAGGAATAATTATGGAGTCTAAGGTCAGCAGGGGCAAATAGCTGATCAAATATTGTGTTGTTACTGAAACCCAGGCAGAATTTGTCATCAGCAGGTGAGATTCTCATTTTTGTATGTAACCACATCCCATTTGAAAAGACTCTTCCCTGTTGTGAACTATAAGGCAGGTATGAATGTCCTTATAATGCCCCAACAAGGGATGGAGGAAGGTAACATTTTTTTGAGCCCCTTCCATGTGTGAGAGACAAGCAAGCAAACCTAATACCATTTGCAATTACCCTGAATGGTAAAGTAGTTAACCTTCTCGCACAAGCCAGGAACTTAAGGTAGACACGGAACCTGAACAAGGTCACGGAACTGGAGGTTGGTAGAACTGAAGACTATTTGACTCTGGCACAAAGCTCACTACATAATATTATAGGGGGAAAAAGAGAACCAAGATGTACAGCCCCAGCATTTTTCAGCGTGGTAAAATACAGACAATTGGAACTAAAAATACTCACAGTATAAAACTAGAGGGGAACTTTTGAACTTGATAAATAAAGATCATGGATGTAAATTTAAAACCTACATTGAGTTGGGTGTGGTGGCACATGTCATCCCACCACTTAAAAAATTGAAATAGGAGGGTCAAAAGTTCAAGGACAGCCTCAGCTCCTTATTGAGTTCAAAGCCAGCCTGGGCACATGAGACTCCCATCCCCATGGCAAACCAAACCAACCAAACAATCAAACAAAACTACCAATGGCATCTCAAATGCAGAAGATCAAACAGTAGAAGACTCATAACTTCTGTTGAATTCACTTATAGTCCTAGCCAATGAGTTAAATGTATTAAAGTGAGAATAATAAATAGCCTAAGTTTTAGAAAGGAGAAAGTAAAATGGGTTTTATTCACACATTAGTAAGATTAGAGGGGTTGGGGATTTAGCTCAGTGGTAGAGCGCTTGCCTAGCAAGCACAAGGCCCTGGGTTCGGTCCTCAGCTCCGGGAGAAAAAAAAAAAAAAAGATTAGAAAATCCTCAAGAACCCTCTAAAAAGTAACTAGAATAAGTGAATTTAGAAACACTAAAAAATACAAATTGAGTATAAAATATAAGTATATTTCTATATGGTAATAATGAATCACTGGAAAATTAAGTTGAATGACTATTGTACTTACAATATTGAGAATTGTAAATACTTTATAAATGTAATATAGTATGTTCAACACCTGTATGCTGAAAAGAACAAGACACTGATCAGAAAAAAAAAAAGTTTTTAACCTCAGATAAGGGACCCAGGGATGTAGTTCAGTGGTAGAGGATTTGACTATCATGTTTATTTGACATAGGCCAGGCTGGCCTCAAATTCATGATTTTCATATATCATGAGTCTTGGTAAAAATGCAGGTGTGCAACACCAAGCCCATTCAAAACTGCTATTCCAAAAGCTAACCAAGGTGGTGAAGGGCATCTACCATGAAGTCAGAGGACAACTAAACTACAAGAAAACTCTGAGGAAATAAATCTCTGAGGAATAAAAGAGAACTGTAGAAGATGGAAAGACTTCCCACGCTCGTGGATTAGAAGACTAAGTATTGTGAAAATGACCACCCTACCAAAAGTAATTTCTAGACTCAATGCAATCCCAATTAAAATCCCCATGCCATTCTCCACAGAGTAAGAAAAAAAAAAATCTTAAAATTCATATGGACGCACAAAAGGCCCTGGAGCACCAACACAATCCTGAGCAAAAAGAATTATGCTGGGAGCACCCCCATACCGAAGCTCGAGTTATAATATAGAGCCCTAGTAACGAAAACTGTGGAGCAGGACAAAACAAACTCATAGATCAGTGGAAAAGACC
>CABHPP010144712.1:0-30355 GCA_902168425.1 Peromyscus attwateri | reverse complement strand
AAGGAAGGAAGGAAGGAAGGAAGGAAGGAAGGAAGGAAGGAAGGAAGGAAGGAAGGAAGGAAAGAAAGAAAGAAAGTAGTATTTATTCTGTATTATGTTCTAATTTAAAAAGAAATCATAGCTCTAAAAATGAAACAGAGGTATGGTGGTCAACATTTAGGTGGTGTGACCTGGTTACTTTTCTGTGGCTGAGCCACAATATTCTGCCAAAAACAATTTCCAGGAGAAAGGGCTTATGGCTCATAGTTCCTGAGGGCCACTGTCAGTCACAGAGAGGGAAGCAAGCCTAAGGAGCAGGAACCCGATGGGTCACATGGCACAGGCAGTCAGGACGCAGAGAACAGATAGGCCTGGCTATGAAGCGCCAATCTGTGACACCAGTTACGTCCTTCCTCCAGACAGGCTCCACCTTCCAAACAGTACCACCAGCTGGGGACCAGATGTCCAAACACCAAGCCTGTGGGTGACACTTCACACACACACAGGCCACCACAGAGGCTAGAAGCCAGTTACACAACACACACGACCAAAATATTTTCCAATAGTTTCCAACCTAGAAAATTTCTCTTCTAAGACTCTACACAATACAAATAATCAGAAATTCCACTGAAAATTGATCTAGAAGGATGTCCGTAAACAAAAAAAGTAAACAATAAAATGTTCAACAAGGAGGGACAGATTAAATTTTAAATTATTGATGGTATAACCATACCAAGGGAAATTATGTGGACATTAAAAATCATGTTTTATAAATAATGTTTAATGACGAGGGAAAAAAATCTCCGTAAGTGAGAGACCAGAGATACAAATGACATGTTGTATGATTTAATGCTACAAAAACCAGGACTTCACAGTTAGTCTTACACGCCCAAAATGAACTGGAGTAAATCCTCTCCAAATGATATCTGAGGAAAGGTATGATCATGTGTGGTCCTAAAAACATGTACACATATTTTTAGCTTCCTAAAATACACATTTTCAGGGTTGGAAAGGGCAAGCGACCTTAGCTGACTCATCACTGGCTTCCATTATTGGTTCTGTTAACCTATTTGCTTCATGGCCTTAAACCAATCGCTTATTTCTTTAAGTTTTGATTTCTTCAGTCTAAAACTAGCAACTGACAAGACATGCTTTGCAAACTACAAATCTGCATATAACTGTAAGCTATTATTACTGCTGTTGTTGCTATTAGGTTTTTGGGGGTCTAGGGATGTACCCCAGTCCATAGAGTGCTTACTTAATATTCACAAAGCCCCAGATTCAATCTTCAACACTGAACAAATTGAATGTGGTGGCACATACACGTCATCCCATCAGCAGGGAGGTAGAGGCAGGAGGAGGAAAATTCCAAAGTCCTCCTCAACTACATAGGGAGCTCAAGGCCAACCTGGGCTACATGAGACAATGTCTCAAAGGTACACACAACACATACAGAGGGGGAGGATTTTTATTTTGGTGTGGAACTGTTTAGGACTCCAACCTAAATGGATCTTGCAGATTTAAGCAAAAATGTGTTAGTGCATTTCTGAGAAATCCCAGCCTGAATGCCTTGAAGTTCATGTACTTGATTCATCACACAGGAACCATCTTTGTTACTGCTCACCATGGGACACGCCCATGCTGGTCTTCAACCAATGGCTACATGGCTTCACAGCCAAGAGAGGAATCGTAAGTAACATCTAGGTGAGGCTGACAAGAGAAAGTTTTGGCCAAGAATGGATGTCCTGGCTGACACGGCACAGATATGACACCGGAAAAGAGCATACGTGTGCCCTCAAACATGCTGCTCCTCGGAGGCAGGAGGAGTGACTCACGGTAGAACAGATCCACCTTTACGCATAGGGCGTTTCAGGAATGACGATCTCTTTGTCAACAGTGCCCTGCAAAAGCTGGAGATCATTGGCCAAGAAACTTAAGAGGCTGACTTTGTGATTAGCTCGACAAAGGTGAATGGGCTCTGGGAACTTGGGCACGCGGCATGTAAGTAATGACGGTGTACACTACTTGGAGGCATCTTCTTATCAAACGAAAGAAATGACCTAGCTCATCAAGTCCCATGTTCAATGGTAGCACTGATCCATAGCCAGGGCTGTTCTATAATCAGGACTGAGGGGTACAGTGGGCTTCCAGCTCTCCCTGCTCTCCCATTTCTCCTCTCTAGCCATGGGCATCTGAGGCTAGCTATAACGTAGTTCATGGAGAAGACCCAGACATTCATTTGTCAGAGAGACCAGGCAATGTCCCCCACATTCTCAGTTATATATCTAACAAAATGATGAACTGTGTTCAACCTGTGTTATCCATCATTCATTCATCCATCCCATCCATCCATCCATCCATCCATCCATCCATCCACCCATCCACTCACTTTTCAAATAATTGTGTGTGTCTAAAAGAGCCCCTCCCCCATGTCTCTGGTGACCTCACTTCTTTCAGCGAACATGCATCAATGTGTAAGCGAAGGGCGCACGTCACAGGCCCGTGGCCAACACTGCAGGTCCCATACCATGCCTGAGCCCCAAGATTTTATTATCACCCTCTTTATTGGCCACAAAGGGGAAAGGGTATTAGAGCTTTGTGGTTTTTGAGAGTTTGTTCCTTAGTGAACTGCCAAGCCTCGGCAGTAGCTCCCAGGTCACAGGAAGAGGAATTTTTTTTATGACCACGCTACAGTTTTCATCAGAAAAAGCGTGCGCGCGCGAGAGAAGCAGGTGACATGGAAGACACAGCGACGGAGGAGCCTAACAAAGCTGAGTGGCGGTCATCCCCCCTTTTACCGTTGTGTTCTTTCCTCCTCCCACTCTCTCCCTCAACTCTTCCAATAGCCCCTCCCAAACCAGACTCCAGAAGCATCTAAATTGGCTTAACCTCAAAAAAAAAAAAAAGGAAACATCAAGCTGTTTATTATATTCTCTATCATGCTTTTAAAAATATGGCTCTCAGAGCCCATCTCAGTGTGAGCAGTCTCTCTCTGTGAGCTCTGAGGGGAGGGAGGGAGGGAGGGAGGGAGGGAGGGAGGGAGTCAAGGAGAGAGAGAGAGAGAGAGAGAGAGAGAGAGAGAAGCTCAGTATGAGGAGCATGCGTGTGTGTGTGTGTGTGTGTGTGTGTGTGTGTGTGTGTGTGAGAGAGAGAGAGAGAGAGAGAGAGAGAGAGAGAGAGAGAGAGAGAGGAGGGAGGGAGGGAGCCCATGAATGGCAGCCTGTGACTCCCTCCTCTGCTTTGCAGAGCTGAGTGGCTCTCCTCTCTCAGAGCAATTACTACAAATGATTTATGTGGCCAGTCAAGAGGGCCTGCCAGCGCTCTTATTTCATCTCCAGAAAAAGGAACTCTGCTGGAATGTTATCAGGGAGCTTGGGATTCAGCTGACAGCTGCCTTTTGTTTTCCCGGGAAACTTCTCCTCTGGACTGTGGCGCCCCTGCTCTTTCCGCACAGACAGCCAGAATTCTAGACTGCAGAGCCCGGCTAGGGAAGAGCCACAGGAAGGGAACCACTGTCCATGAGGAGGAGAGGTCTCCTTCTCCCCTTCGTATTTATCTCCAGAGGACACGTACCGCAGGCCCATTTCAGACGCAGCCGGTTCTGCAGGCTGGAAGACTGGTTCCTTACTGCTCTGTGCACACACGAGCAGGGCACCACATCCTGACCCCGTTACCAAGCTCATCTTTGCTGTGCCAGGGGAACAAAGGCTCCCTGCAATATAGGTCAGTGAAATGTGACCCTGGCTCTCAGTCTCTGCCAGACTGGCACATGTCAGGTCACAGGGAATGAACGCCAGTGTGTGTGTGTGTGTGTGTGTGTGTGTGTGTGTGTGTGTGTGTGAAACTGGGCAGGAAGCAAAGACACCAGGTCAGGGCAGGCAGGAAAGAGCTCTGGACACAAACCACAGAAACCACATGTGCTCTCACCTACAGACATCCCAACTCTAACAGACTGTGGTGCTACTCCCAAGGCCCGGGCCATAGGCTGGGCTAGCTACAGCCCTCCTTACCCAACCTGGCTTGCTGTATGAAGGGAACAAGGAGCTGGCCAGCCCTGAGGCTAATTAAAGGAATGCATTTATTTGTATTTATGTGCAAGTATGCACACACATACACTCACACATATATACACACATGGATACACACAAGTGAATGCACATGCATACACACATACACACAGATGCAAACACACTATACACATACATGGATATGCACACACACATGCATGCACACACAGTTGCATACATACACACACTATACACATACCTGGACACACACATACATGGACACCACACACATACATACACATACTATACACACGCTATACACACACATGGACACATACATGCATACACAGATGAATACACACACACTATACAAACACATGCACATACATACACACATGCAGATGCATACACACACATACACACACCCCTCCTGATGTTTGGATAACTGCATCACAATATTCTGTAGATAAATAATAGAAAATACAAATTAAAGAAACTCCCAAGGGAACAGAGAAGTATGTGAAAAGAGATTGGCGGGTGGGGTGAAAATGAGGAAGGATTATAATAAAATACATGGCCTGTAAAAATCATCGTTATGGTTTTGTATTTTCTGTCCTAGCCAGAGACTTTTTGGCTTCTGATTTCCAACTTTTGTTCTCAACTAATACCTTGCCAAGAGGTGCTGAGTAACACCCAACACGAGATTAATTTTTATCCAATCTCATATAACTATTTAGCTCTCCACAGCATGTGCAGATGGGCTGCTGTGTTCATAGGTCAAACTGGAGAGGGGCATTGCAGGGTTCAGGGGATCTCTGATCTCAGGAGGGAATTCGTTGATCGAGGCATACGATAGGTTAGGAACGCTGCTACACGTTTGTTTCCCCTTTATTTCCCAGTGCAGCTCTAGGAAGTATTTCCAGCCTCACTTTACAGCTGTTTCAGATGCCAAGTGAGATTAAATGACTCATTGCCTGGTTTGACACAGACCAGCTAATATTCCTTTCCTTCTCTTCCTTAGAATTGTGATGGGGTTTGAGGCAGGATTTCCCAGCCTCCTTTGCAGCTGGTGATCTAACGGAGTTCCGGCTGAAAAGATGCCTGCAGAAGTCGGGGAACTCAGGATTGGCCGGCCTCTTTCTCCTGTGGCTTTCTATAAGGTCGGTCGTGAAAATATATGGGTGAAGTAACAACCACGATGCTAAGGGTGATGGGAGACACTTGTACACTCTGGATGGGTTACAGTCCCTTCCAGGTGCCCCTCGCTGGCTTCTGACGACATGAGGAAAAGGAGACATGTTTATATCATGCTACTATCATCAGCTGCTCATGAAACAGAACATGTAACCAGGACTGGTGGCCTGTAAAGGAGCTAGAGCTGGAACCTAGCTCTTCCTACACAAGGACCTCCGTCATCCTCTGGTACCACTCTAGAGGAGTGTGGACACCGGACAAGCGTAGTGAGTCCTCTTCAGCTAATTGTAGTTACACTTCCATATCATTATTCATCATCAAAGGAGGTCAGGACAGGAACTCACGCAGGGCAGAGACCTGGAGGCAGGAGCTGATGCAGAGGCCATGGAGGGGTGCTGCTTACTGGCTTGCTCCCCACGGCTTGCTCAGCCTGCTTTCTTATAGAACCCAGGACCACCAGCCCAGGGATGGCCCCACCCACAATGGGCTGGGCCCCCCTCCATCAATCACTAATTTAAAAAAATTCCCTACAGGCTTGTTTACAGCCCAGTCTTATGGAGGCATTTTCTTAATTGAGGCTCCCTCCTCTCAGCTGACTCTAGCTTGTGTCAAGTTGACATAAAACTATCCAGCACATGTTAAGAACCTTAAAAAAAATTCCAGGAATTGGAGCCCCTGGGTACCAGCATCTCTATGATTACCCATGAAGCTTACCCACAGGAGGGTCAGCTGACCTAAGTGCCATGCCTCTGGCGAGTCTGTGAGGTATTTCTTGGAAGGATAACCTGAAGGGGGACACTCCTCCCCCAGAGGGGGAAGCATCTTCCAGATAGAAGGAGCTGAGGAGAACAGTGCCTCTTTGCCTGCCTTTACTTCCTGCTGGGGAGCACATCCTCTCTCTTGCTGCCCTCAGTGTGGGCTGAAGACCATGGCTCTCCAGGAATCCTCCAGACTTCTAGGGCCAGAGTGGAACTGCTGAGGCAAAAGCCTGGTTGACTGAGCAGATACTATGTTCATAACCTCTTTAGTGTGTACACAGTCATGACTGGACTACCCAGCCTGTGTCATGGAAGCCAACCTAATAAATTCCCTTTGTATTATCTATACAGCCTATCAGTTCTGCTCTTCTAGAGATTGCCGAGTAACTCAGGTCCTATCCCCAAGACATCTCCTCACTGTACACACTCCAAGATCTGAAACATGTCTGGTCGCCAGCATTTCAGATGAGAGATACTCAAACCTATATTTGTCCTCCATCCTGGAAACATCTGTGGTTTACATTGTGAAGAAAGAGAGAGCTTTGGCACAGGGGGAAGTGGGTGTTTGCCTTGGAAGTGTCAATCAAGCGGAAATCTGCAACTCAGTGGTGAGATGGTCTCATCCTACACCCAATCATCCTCCCACCTGGCGGCGGCACACTGGCAGACGGTCTCACCGCTTCTAGACTGGAGTCTGGTATCTCCTTTGGGAAATTAGCCCGACTATGAGAATGACAAATAGAGCCCGTATTCCCCAAGGCTTTGAGGCTAAGGATCGCAACTTGAGAGTTCTTACATATAAACGCCAGCCTCCTAGTTAGGGCATTAATCTCTTACGAATGTAGAGGCAAGGATCACCACACATTTGAGAAAAACCTCTAACAGAAAAAGCCAGCATCCAATTAACAGATGGAAAAGAGGAGATAAAGACAATGAAACAATAATTTTTAAGTTATTAATACAGTCTCAAATAAGCAAAATAAGCACCAGGATTGTGTATGTGTGAGGTGTACACATGGGTGGTCAATATAGATGTCTTCATTTTTCACCGTGTTTTTAAAATATTTCAAAATTTATTTTATGGTGTGTGTGTGTGTGTGTGTGTGTGTGTGTGTGTGTGCGCGCGCGCGCCATAGAGCTCATGTGGCTTCCTAGTCCTATAGGGGAGCATTTTTGCAGTTCCTAGTCCCCAGAATCCACTGGCTCTGTGCCTCTGATGACTCACTTCACTCCATACTGCGTCTGTCTAGAGGTGTGTGTGTGTGTGTTGTGTGTTGTGTATGTGTGTTGTGTATGTGTGGTATGTGTGGTATATTTATGTGTGGTGTGTATGTGAGAGAGGTACGTGTGGTATGTGTGTATATGTTTGTGGTATGGTGCATGTGTGTGTGTGAGAGAGGTATGGTATATATATGTGTATGTTTGTGGTATGGTGTGTGCATATGTGGTGTATGTGTGGTATGTGGTACGTGTGTGTATGGTATAATAGTGTGTGTCTGGGTGTGTATGGTATAGTAGTGTGTGTTTCTGTGTGTATACGGTACAGTAGTGTGTGTGTGTGTGTGTGTGTGTGTGTGTGTGTCTATGGTATAGTAGTGTGTGTGTGTGTGTGTGTGTGTGTGTGTGTGTGTGTGTGGTGTGAATCACGTTACTCTTGTGAAGGTTAGGGGACAACTTTCAGGAGTTGGTTCTCACCTTTTACCTTGCTGCCTACCACCCTGTCTTGGGAGTACTGGCTTCCAGATGTGCTGCAGCATCTGGCTTGTTATATGGTGCCAGGGCTTTAATCTGGATCAGCAGGCTTGTGTGGCTAGTGCTTTTACCTGCTGAGTCACCTCTCTTGCCATCTACCCTAGATTTGGAAACACGGTCTCTCATTGAACTTGGAGGTTGCTGATTTGGCTAGACTGGCTGGGCAAGCCTCAGCCATCCTCCTGCCTCTGTCTCCGAGGGCTGGGATTACAGGTGCACACTGCCGTAAGTCAGCCATCCCCCTGCC
This sequence comes from Peromyscus attwateri, assembly GCA_902168425.1. Taxonomy (NCBI): domain Eukaryota; kingdom Metazoa; phylum Chordata; class Mammalia; order Rodentia; family Cricetidae; genus Peromyscus; species Peromyscus attwateri. The sequence goes on along the minus strand of CABHPP010144712.1, from coordinate 22,418 downwards.
TCTGTCTCCGAGGGCTGGGATTACAGGTGCACACTGCCATAAGTCAGTCATCCCCCTGCCCCTGTCTCTGAGGGCTGGGATTACAGGTGCACACTGCCGTAAGTCAGCCATCCCCCTGCCTCTGTCTCCAAGGGCTGGGATTACAGGTGCACACTGCCATAAGTCAGCCATCCCCCTGCCCCTGTCTCTGAGGGCTGGGATTACAGGTGCACACACAGGTCTCTGTACTTGCACAGAAAGTGCCTCACCCACCGAGCCAGATTTCCAGTCTCAGAACAGGGTGTTACATAAATAAACATTTGGAAAATTAAAACAAACCAAGCATGATGATACAGAACTGTAATTCCAAGACTTGGGAAGCTGAGGCAGGAGGATTTTGAGTTTAAGCCCAGCTTGGGCTATAGAGCAAGACTCTGGGAAAAAAGAAAAAAAAAAGACAAGGAGAAGCAGAAACACATTTCACAGGTTTAAACTATGACGGAGGAAATATTAATCTAAGAAGGAAAGAACCTATCGAAAAGGTGAAAGAGAATTCAAAGAAGAGCCAAATAGAGAGACACGGATGACACCACGGTGACCCACCTGGACACGTGACACTAGAGTGTCAGGAGTTCCACACTGCCCAAAGAGCAGAGTGGAGGAAGAAACGAAGTCCTGTGAGGAAACGTTCCAGGACCCAAAGATGGGAACTTCCAGTCCCTGAATAATGAATGCAAAAATTCCCACAGTGGGGCACATCACCATTCCAAAACATCAAGAGCAACGCAGAGATCCTGGAAGCTTGTGGAAGCTTCCCGAAGTGGGGTGAATGGGGGGGGGGTAGGGATCAGCTTTCTGACAGGGACTGAGGAGGTCAGGTGAAGCACGGACAGCTCCAAACTTCCTTGTTAAAGGTGTCTGCAGCCTGGCATCCTGCATCCAGTCAGACATGAGCTCAGTGTGAATCTATTTCTCTACATGCAAGACCTCAAAAAAACACCCATCTCTCCTCCCTCCTCAGGGTTAGCTCACAGAACCTCTAGCTGTTACCTCTCTCTGTAACGAACGCTCCCTGCCTCTCTTTCTTGGACAGAGTTGGTAAGATCTGCCATGGCTGTGTGGCCTTGCTGTCCTCCTTACAGATGGAGGATGCACTCACGGTCCTGTCCAGTGCACCCTCCTTACAGGTGGAGGATGCCCTCACGGTCCTGCCTAGTGCACCCTCCTTACAGATAGAGGATGCACTCATGGTCCTGCCTAGTCCTGGCACATAGGCTAGGTCACATGGTGTGCCCTGGAACCTTCTAAGACAGAAAAATGTCATTTATTATCAGAATCTGAAGGGAACTGAGGGAGCCAGAGGCCCCCAATCTCCCTCTAGCAGTCCCCATGGCTGCTATGGCCATGGTTCTATGTCTCCCCTAATATTCTGAGAATTGAAGGGTCTCTCTCCCTTCAAGACTCCATTCGCCTGGTGGTAGTGGCACACGCCTTTAATCCCAGCTCTGGGAGGCAGAGGCAGGAGGATCTCTGAGTTTGAGGCCAGCCTGGGTTACACAGAGAAACCCTGTCTCAAAAAAATAAATAAAAAAGCCAAGTGGTGGTGGCATATGTCTTTAATCCTTGCACTTGGGAGGCAGAGGCAGGCGGATGGATCCCTGTGAGTTCGAGGCCAGCCTGGTCTACAGAGTGAGTGGCTGTCCTGTCTCAAAAAACAAAACAAAACAACAACAACAAAAAGACCCCTCTGCACTGTCTATAGCCCCCCAACTCTCTCCCTCCCCCACCCCCACCCCCCCCAGCCCTTCCCACTTCAAGACCTGACCCAGCCCGCCCATGGCACTGAGTCTCTTTCTCCTGATAAAGTTCTTGAAGTGGAGTTAGCTGTCAGCTCCTTTCAAACGAATCCATTTTCTAGGTATAGCAGTCAGGAAGTGAGCAGAGAGAACATTTCACTCAAATGAGTTTCTAAGCCGAGCTAGAAGAGAACCAGGGATCCTACACAGGACCAACAGGACAAAGGCTTTGCCACCAGCTCCCTGGTCATCCCAGCACCTCCAGCAGGCGCTGAAGGGTGTGGGAGTCCAGCGAGAACAGTCCTGGGAAGACAAAGAAATTCATCCAGTATCTCATGTCTGCAAATGACTGGGAAGAGGATCATGTCCAGTGAAGAGTCTGTGGATGATTTAAATCTAGGAACAAAGGAAACAGAAAAAGAACAGAACAGAAAAAAAAAAAAAACCCAGCAATGACACAAAAATCCTAAATTGTACCTAGTAGAAATGTCATCAAAATCCACTATTCAGCTCACTGACAAACAGAATTTCTTTAACTATCAAGTGCACAGACACATACACACACTAATACAAATCTCACCTAAAATTGTGATATATATTTTTATATATGCACATATGGTATATACATATATAGTATAATATACACGCATATGCAGTGTATACCATACATGGTGAAGGAGGAGGCAGAGAAAGTTGGAGAAGTGGCAGAAGTGAGGGCAAATCCCCGTTTTCCATGCTTGAGTCAAAAGGTAACATCAATACCAGTGATCCAGAAACAACTGCAGAAATACCTCATTTGAGAACCAGATTCATTCCAGAAGAAACAGCTAAGAGACTTTCAAACTTCGGAGAGCAGAAATTAGGTTGGGCAGATGAGCACTGTGAAGACCAGTGCTTTTATCACACATACTCACTAACTGCTCATAGTATGTAAGCGTGACACCTGGATGATGATACAGATTGAAAACCAAAAGAGCCAAGTTGTTCGTTATCCTCGAAGGAGGAAGGTGGCTGGCTGCATCTCACTGCCTTCCTGTGAGCGTGTCCCACACAGGAGATTTGGTACCTTGTTCTCTCTAAATCTGTGCCCAAGGTCCCCAGAGTCTTGGTTTGTGGCTGTGGTTCAGGTGTGGCACACTGCATGAAGCTCTGTGATTCAGATGTTTTGGTAGTTTGGAAAGTGGGAAAGTGTAACCCCGGAGAAGTGTTAAGTCGTGTGCTTAGCTTAGTTTCTGGAACTCACAGGGTGGCTGGGAGCTTTCTGGAGACTGCTTGAATCTTACTTGTGTGTAGGTCCTGTGACCCTCCTGTCCTTGGATTCCAACCAACCACCCTTCAATTAGTAAAGACTGCAGGGCTGGATGTGATGGAGAGACCCAGGTGATAAAGACAAAGGAAAACTTCTGCAGAGAGTTCTCATGCTATTTTCATGGCCGCACCACAGAAAGAACATCATTAGAGGTTAGTCTAATGAGGTGACATTAGATAAGACAAGGAAAAGTCACTGCATGTAAAATATAATTATCTGGAGAAGAACATGTAAGTGCCCTTGGATTTAGAACACAAAAACCAATTTTGATGAAATGAGAATAAGATTCTAGGAAAGGCAGACTGGGAAGCTAGAAAGCTCTGCTTATGCACGAAAGACAGATAGGTCCATTCTGTAGCACAGGATTCCCTTAGTCTATGGAGAAAGATGGCTCGTAAATACTGAAATAAGGGTTGGTGACATCCTGAGGTGTTCTGTGCTTGTTCAAGGAGAACTTGTGAGTGTGTGTGTGTGCGTGCGCGCGCGTGCGCACAAATGTGTGTATGTGTGAGAGAGGTGCTTGTGTGAGAGGTATATGTGTGTGAGCATGTGTATGTGCATGTATGTGTGGGAGAGGTGTGTGTGTGTGTGTGTGTGTGTGTGTGTGTGTGTTGACCAGAAGACAGACAATCTTGGATGTTCTCAGGCATTGTCTACCTGATTTCTTGAGACTGGGTCTCTCATTGTCCTGGCTCAACAAGTAGGCTAGGCTGGCTCATCAGGGAGTCCCAGGCTATCTCCTCCTTCCCAACAGTGCCATTATAAGCACATGCCACAGCCTCTGGCTTTTTATGTGAATAGTGGGGATCAAATGGGTCCCCATGCCTGAGCACTTTACTGAGTTACCACTTTGGCCCAAGAAAACTCTTAAAGATTGAATTATTTTATGGCCCAATGTAGAATAATAGCCAACATTTTTTTGAGAGGTTATTATGTACTGGTTAAGGTCCTCCTGAAAACTAGATTTTTTTTAAAGCTTTTTCTTTAGATTTTTAAAAAATCCTTAAAACAATTCTACAGGATATATGATGTATATTCAAAGGGTTAAAGTTTCCATTCTACAAAACAGAAAACTAAGACACAAAGAAATGACATATTTAGGGCTGTCGAGACGGCTCAGCAGTTAGGAGCACTTCTCTTGGAGAAGGTTTGGTACCCAGCACCCACACTGGGCAGCTCACAATCCCTGCAACTCCAGTTCCAGGGGACCCAGAGCCCTCTTCTGGCCTCTGTGGGTACCGGCACACATGTGGTACACATAAATACACTCAGGCAGACATGATCATAAAATAAAAAAAACAAACAAACTTAAAAACAGAAATTAAATAATCAGCCAAAGAATACAAGCAGCAAGCAATAGCGGGGGGTGGGGGGTGGGGGTGGGGGTGGGGGGGGTGATTCCATCGAAGGCTGCAAAATTCCAAGCACTTAGCAAACCTATGTCTATAAAATTAAAACAATGAAAATACTTATCATCATGCAGAGATCTAGGCAGGAAAAAGAGATCCTTCACCATTGGGGAGTGTTTACAAGGTAGTACTACTAGATTGTGTTTAGTTTTTGCTTTCTATAGATTCCAGGCCAGGCATCCTGAATTCAACCGGGATGAAGTTGAAAGTTTCTGCTCAGTACTGAAGTTGTCTCTGAAGATGAGTTTCAGAAACCAGATCCAGGCTCCCTCCCTCATCTGCCATTTATCTTAGACCTCAGGAGGTAACAGCAGCTTGAGCTGTAACACAGCCACAAAGAAGATGGCAGTGAACGGTAATAAATAACATTCCCAACACTTGGGCCCTGCGCATCGGGGTGGGGGTGGGGGAGGAAAACCACTCACGGCTTTGAATGGTAGATACACCACATCTGTGCATACATATATTCACCCTGGATCCTGGACCTAGAAATGGTGAGTCAGTGGGGAGGGGAGAGAGCAGAGATAAAAATAGAGATGTTGATTGCATTGTTGCTAATTCAGCCGAGCTCAACAGCTCCAGCCCGGGTGAGTCAACAGCAGCGGTTCAAAGACACGAAAAGGAGGGGAGCAGGATGCTCTGTGCCACGGAGGGGGGGGGGACACGACGCGGTCACATCAGCACCTCCCCGACTAAACAGACCCATGACACTGATGCTGTGTGGTGTGAGTTCAAAAATGGACAAGTGCAAAGTAGTGAGGGACAAAATGGACGCGGATCGATGGACAGCGGAGCCCTGACCCTCTGGCAAAAAGCTGCCTTTTGTAAGGATCCTGGGCCGTGGGGGCTGGGTGACAGAGCCTGAGCTTAGAGGCCAACTTCCACTCTTCAAACACAGTATTGTTTTCTCAGGGGCATAAGGCTTACTGCCATTCCAGACTGGTCTCCATGGCAGCAGGGGAGGAGGGAGGGGAGAGGAGGAACAGATGGGGGTCACGGAGGTCTTAATTCTCATGCAGGGGTCCTCCCTGCCAGCCCCTTTCTCCTTGAGGACCTGTGACATGTTGCACCTTCTTGGGGGCCCAAAAAGCCTCTGGTGTTGGTTCAATTCAAACGGCCAGATCTTGGGAACCCACTCTGTGCTGGTCTTTTGCTTCTAATTGGCAGTAGCGTCTGTTCAAACAGTCAGCCTCTGCTTGGTTGGAAAGCTGGAAATGAGGAGAAGACCTACTTTCTGTTCCCTTAAGCTTTATCTTTTCCCAACCCAGACTAGCCGTCTTCACACATTGAAGGTGTGCTGCCACAGTGGTGGGACACACTGAAAGGAGGAATGCACGCTTGCTTTCTCAGCCTAGACGCTAGCTAACCTCACATCACCACTGGAAGGAATGAGTACTCCCTCTGCAGCCTTCGAGTTCCTGGGCTGGTCTCTCTCTCTAGTTCCTTACACATGCGTGAGGATACTGCAGGTTGGTACAGAGGCAACCTTTTGGAAACAAGCTCCGGCCACGACACTCCGCTCACTACCATTAGTGGCGACTCCAAACCATTATCTTGGAGTTCAAGATCTGCCATTGTCTGGTCCTCCCTCCTAATAATCCTGTCCTTCTTTGTGTTGAGTGGTTTCATGGCCTTGGGGGGTCATAATAGGTAGAATGAATGAATGAATGAATGAATGAATGGATGGATGGATGGATGGATGGATGGATGGATGGATGAATGAGTAATAAACAAGCAAACCAACATCAAAGAACTCACTTCCGTCTTGTCTCCATGGTTTGGTTCACATTGTCACCATTATCTCACCCTTGAAAATAAACTTTCTCCTGGCTTTTACTTGCAATTTCTACCAAGGTCTAGTTCATAGCTCAAAGGCACCACCGCCCACTTCGTATGGTTCAAATGAAATACATAATGTTTACCTCCAGCCTCTCAGGGCCTGCGGCCATCACTGTCACTCTGGTTTTAGGAGCCAGGAATCGCTCTCCCTCAGGCTCCATTTTCCAGTCTCAGCAAGGCCCTTCCCCTTCCTCCAGGGCCTCGGTGTCTGCTGCACCGAGTTCCATTCACTCCCTCCTGTCTCTATTTCCTCTCACCCCGCTCTCTCAGCCCTCAAATTATAGGACTAAAGTTGCTTCCAAATAAGTCTCCCCATGTCCACTCCCCTCCACCAGCTGTGTGGTCAGATGGAGGATTTCAAAATGCAAATATAATCCCACCATAACAGCCTGCCTGTAAGTCTTCAGTGGCTTCTCTTCACTTTTTAGAATGGTGGGTAGAATCCTTGAAGCAACGTGACCCCAGCCTATTTTCCAACTTCGCCCTCCTCACTTTTCTCTACTTAGGAGCTGTGTCCCTTTGAGCCCCAGGATCTCATGACACTATTTCTTCTAGTTAGTTCTGCCTCAGCCCATCCCTACCCGGCCAGCCTCTGCTGCTTAAACACCAGTTCCCAAACTTCAGGCTCCATCCCAGCCTTCTTACTATCTCATGGTGCGCAGTGAATATTCCTTTGTTGTATAACGTCCAAGTCTGTCACTAGTAGTAACAGGGCTAGAATGCGGGAACTAAGTTAGGAATAGAGCGGCATCCTGTTCGCACATCCATGGAAGCTAAAGAGTTGCTCTTGCAGAAATAGGGAGCAGAATAGTGGTTACTGGGAAAGGGAGAGGGTGAGAGGATGTTCATGGGCACAGAAGTACCTACCGCTGGGTAGATAGAAATCACTTTTAAATGTTCTGCACTAAGGCACAACCGTAGCTGATAACCGTTACTTAAAACTTCAAAATGGGTTACACGGAGGATTCTGAATCGTCCCCAAAGAAGGAGGTGACCTCTGTCTGAGGTGACCAATACACCAGTCACCACCCCGAACTGATCATTATACACTGTATACATGTGTTATTGAAATGTCACACTGAACCCTGTATATATGTGCAACTACCATGTGTAAATAAAAAACAAAAGCACGCCCAAAGAAACCAGGTGTGGTGGCACATGCCTGTCATCTCAGCATTTGGAAGGCCAAGGCAGGAGGATTGCTGTGAGTTTGAGGCTAGCCTGGGATACAAAGTAAGGGTCCATCTTGAAAAACCAAGGTGAAAACGTACAGAAAGAAGAACTGGAGATAAGGCTCGGTGGATAAAGCATGTTCCACACAAACCTGGGGACCAGAGTTCAGATCCCTAGTACCGCATAAAAGCCAGGGGTGTGGTAGCCTGCCTGTCACATCAGAGCCCCACAAGAGGAGACAGGGGATCCCTGGGCTAAGCAAGCTCACTTGCTAAAATAGCTTCATCAGCAAGCTCTGGGCTCAGCATCAGACTCGGCCTCAGTAAACAAAGTGGAGACTGATGGATGAGGACACCTGAGGTTAATTTCTGGGCTCCACACACGGGCACACATATATACACATACACACACGTACGCATGCGCACACACACTCAGGTGCATCCACACACATTCAGAACATACCTATTCTTCCGCCACATGTACACAGCACAAGAAGAAAAATGAAAGAGAAAAAGATTTCTCAGACTTAGCAAAACAAAACTGACCAATCCCTGCCTGCTGGGAGGCGCTCGGAGGGTCTGGTTCAGTAGGTCTGAGGTGAACCAGTCACTTGTGATTCCAGTGGGTCCCCAAGTGATGTTCCAGCTGCCGGGCCTGGAACTGCACTTCATGAACATCTGATTTTCCGGATCTCGGAGAAGCCTTTCTGGTCAGGCCCCTATCTACCCACACTGGTTATACAGGTTCACAGCCACCCGAGTTTTCTCCACAGCACCATTCTTTTCAGGGGCTCTACCCAGGCATCTGCATGCTCGTTTTATTGGTGTCTTTGTGGTTCTACACATGGGGATGAGGTTAGGGGCCATCTCCAGTTTCTGTCCCTAGCATTTGCTAACTATCTGGCACACAGTGGATGATTATAAACACTTATTCAAACCGGAACCATGTCTTTGATGAAGCTTTCTGTAGTCAACTGAAGATGTACCATCTCTGCTTCCCATTTTTTACTGGAAAGAGCCCAGCTTGCTCAGAATCAATGTATTTTAGAGGGTCCTTAGAATAGGAAATTCTTCAGATACTGTTGAATATCAATAAGAGCTGGAGAAACCACCACAAAACATCCTTCTACTCACCGGGAAGCCCACTTCCTTGTTCTGGGATGATCTAATGGTACAGTGCATGAGAGGGGCTTAGTGTACAGCCCAGACTGTAGCACAGACCCAAAGACGTCAGCTATCATTATAGGCTGGTATCAGAACGGCCCTCACCATTGGAATTTTTTTTAGCTCCTTCTAACTTAAAAGACTCTATCTTAAGGTCACATTCCTTGACATTTTTTTTTAAATATGAAAAACAGGAGCACACATATGGACTGTATCAAGCCAGATCCACGGAGTATGTTGTATTTGTCTAAATGTAGCAGTTATTAAGTACCTGCTGTGTGAGACCATTGTCCCAGCCCCTCCCCATTTCCCATCCCCTTTATACGCTGCCCCCAGAAGGCATGGTGGAGGACCTGGGCATAGGATGATGATACGGTGTTTGTCCAGCATGAACAAAGCCTTGGTTCTGGCCCCTAGCACTGCCCCACACCAAAATCAGACAGGTAAGGAAATACCAGCTAATATGTGAGGCAGAATGAAATCGCTATTAAATGGGGGGATGTATGAACATCTGGGAAAATGGAAAAGACAATTTCTGGCTGAGTTGGCATCTGATTGCACCAGGGCACAAGAGAGAAATCTGGGGGGGGGGGCAAGGACAGCAGCAGAGTGTTCCAGGACGTCCAGGAGGAGAGAAGTTACTGGGCTGCGGTTCTGACTCCCTGTAGTGTGTGGGTCACTAAGGGAACAGAAGAAAACACTGTGAATTCAGGATGAGAGAGAGAAGCGGGGAGGGAGGCAGAGGGGTAATCCCTGGCAGTTTATGCACGACCTCGAAAGTGATGCTAACAGGCACTGTTGTCTCTAGGTAGCTTGTTTCCAATGCAGAAGCGTCAGAGCCCTCTCGTCACACTCCCTGCTCAGGTGTGCAGTCACCTAGATGGTGAGGTGGGCAAGGCTAGCTCACTTTTGAGGGTTATTTTCTCCTAACTGGCTTGTGTGGCCACAGGTACATGGCCATAGGTCAAGGGGACATTATTTTCTGAACACTCCACTATTCTCAGAGAGAGGATTATGAAGGCAGGATCAGCCAAACCCTAGGGTAATGAGGTAGCTTTCTTACAAATGCCGGACTATGATTTCTCTCCAATTTAATCCTGCCCAGCCGGGAAGACCTTTCCCACCTGACCCTCACTCTGGTGTTTTATATGCTAAATCAAAAGCCCTTGTAGGACAAACCAGTTTTCATTTATACCAGACTTCCCACGTGCTGAAGAAGATGCTTTCTTTCTGCTCTGATCCCTGAGATATTAAGATAATATTCCGAGGATTGGACTTTCCCATTCCACTCATGGGGCTGTAGTCGGAACTGCCAGCTCCAGGTCCCCCCCCCATCCCATGTTTAGAGAAATGATTTCTTTTCTCCTCAGGCTGCCCCAGGAGAGCATAGTGGAGGGTTGGTGGTAGAGTCGTCCTCACTGCCACCAAAAAAGCCGAACCCAAATCTGGTGGGGAGATGGAGTCCCTCCACACCTTCATCTCCACACTGAGGCATCACCCAGCTGGCCAACTTTTCTCCATATCTCGGCAATGAAGCAACAGTTATACAAATGGTACCGACCCCTCTGCTTTTCGCTGAAAGAGACTGCTTTCGAAGGGACACGAAACCACACAAATACATAGCTCACACTGAGGTATAGCTTTCAGGAAAGCAGGCTGTAAGGTCAAGAAGAAAATTAAAGAACCATAAAGTAGTTTCAAGCCTGATGTTTGGGTATTGTATTATTTCTTTCTGTCTTTTCTTTTTCTTAAAGAAAAAAACAAAACAAAACATAAAAGCCTCCAACATTTATGTATTTGAGGTGTGTGTGTGTGTGTGTCTGTGTGTGTGTGTGTGTGCAGATGCCATGACTGCCATGACACATATGTGGAGGTCAGAGGACAGCTTGGGGGTGGGATCTGTTCTCTCCTTTCGCTCCCGGGGACCAAGGGATTGAACTCAGGTCACCAAGCGTGGCAGTGTGTGCCTCTGCTGCTGAGCTACTGCACTGGCCCCCATTCTGTGATTTCACTGGGAACTTAGGTAGTTAAGAAAAATTACTTTTTCCCATTGTTAAATTTTTCTCTAGATTACTTCTTAAAATCTGTAGTTCAGATTTAATTATGAAAAAAAAAATTAAACCGAACACCCAATCTCAAGCTGTTTACATCTTTGTTCTTTAAGATACTGAACCTGCTAGATGTAGTGACTCATGTCTGAAATGCCAGCACTTCGGAGGCTGAGGCAGGAAGATTGCTTTGAGTTAGAGACCAGCCTGGGCTACACAGAGACCTTGCTTCAAAATCCAGTAAATAGATAAACAAACAAACAAATAGAAAATAAAAAGCATTGGGATTGGAGCACAAGTTCAAGATGGCTCACATCTGTGTTCTCCTAGATTTCAATCCTAGAACTAGCGCCAAGTAAATATAAACTTTCCTTGTTCTTTAAAAAAAAAGAATGAAGATATTGGAATCACATTTTTATAATCTTCCTTTCATCACTGACTATACCATGGACCCCCAAGGCATTAAACATTATTTTATGGTATTTTAATAGCAGCTTAATGTCCCATAATTTATTTAGTCAAATCCTCACTTTCAGTCCTCTAAGACCCCCCTCCAATTATCTCCAGCTATCAGTGCTCTGATGAGGTCCTTGATCCACGCACATTCTTTTCTTCTCTTCCTTTTCTCGCCTTCCTTCTTCTTTCCTTTTGGACTGAACTGAGCCTCGAACATGTCGGGCCAGCATTCCACCACGGAGCTGTATTCCAGCCGTCGTTTTTACTTCTTATTCTGAGACGGGGTCTCACTGAGGGACCCAGCCTGGCCTTGAACTCCAGCCTGCAGCCCAAGCAAGCCTTGCACTTGCGATCCTCTCGCTGAAACCTCCCAAGTACCTGCGATCAGAGGCCTGTGCCGCCAGGCTCGGCCATGTCTAAAATCACATCTCTGATCATTTCTTGGTTTCTTTGCTTGTTGACTGTTGCAGGGCTGGGGATGGAACTCTGAGTCTGTCCTCCCAGACAGGCGTTTTCCCACTGAGCCCCATTCTCAGCCCTCTGATCACATGACTGACTCAGCGATCCTTTAGCGTCGTCGTCTTCGGGTCAAGGGATGAGAGCGCTTGGAGGAGCCCCTCCCACCTGCACTAGCAACGGAGAAGCGACGACGGACTTCCAGTGAGACACGGAGGGAGCAGAGAGGCGGCCGGTCCAGAATGACTCCAGAATGTTCTAGAATGACAAGGCCGTTACTGCTGCTCAGCTTAACACCAGTCTTCGTTTGTAACCCAAAGCTGAGACACCACTTTCAGGGATGGTTTCCTGTCTCTCGTCAGCATTCCCACGGGAGAGGAAGAGGGCGTTTACCACAGATCTCCTTAGCCGGCCTCTTCACCAGGGAAAGAGATGGGCACACACCTGAACAAGGGGACATTTTTATTTTTTTCAGGTATGGATACCACCATCAGTTTTCTCATCACCTCCCTTATATTCATGACTGTCACTAACACCGCCATGGTGACGACAAGGGTCTGGAGGTCCTAGAAACAAGGGCTTGGAGACCTGAGAGGGCTGATACTGGAGCTGCCCCTAACTCTGTGCTCAGCACGGAGTTCCGCCTCCTGCCAGCTTCAATGGTATCTCAGGCAACAGGTTCACGGCAGGCACAATCCGCCCTCATGCTTTTCAGTCCCAGGAGGCCCTTTATTGGCCCTAGACATATGGCCAGGCCACACGTTCTCCACCCTTAAACACAGCATCTGCCCTGTCAGGAAGAGGGCTTCCTTTGAGTCTGTTCCTTTCACTGACCACAAACAAGAAGAAAGCAGCTGCAGAATGGCACACAGACACCAGGATTCTGGCTGGATGGCTGCCGACATGAGGCGGTACAGGCCCCCTTCCGTGGTCTGCCCCACATGTCAAACCCTAATCAGGCAGGGAGCCAGGCGTCGTCACTGCAGGCTCAGTTAAAGAATGGGAAAGGAGGCTCAGCACCGTGTTTTGCTTTTCCACTAGACTGATACCATCAGCATTACGGCGGTGTGAAGTCCACAGCCCACAGCAGAGGCGTGTCTAGCATCTTTGGTTGAAAGGTTGCAATGCTAGGCAGCGGGTGGGTGGGCACAGGGACCTCCGCCGGGCTCCTTCTTAGCTGGCTGCAAGTGTCTGACACACGAGAAGGAAGAGCACATCATTGGAGTTAATAAAACGGGGCGTGGAAGGCAGGCCTGAACAACTGCATAGTTGGGGAACTCAGGGTGTTGGCTCATCCTCCTTAGACCATCACCAAGTGATTCCCTGTCAACCAGATGGGATGAGATGTAACAGCCACACTTGTGAGTCCATGACTATGCCCATTGTTGGGAGGTCGCGCGTAAATCACCATGGAGGCAGAAAAGCAACCCAAGGACTCCAGTTGGGAGATCCAGGCTTAATGGTGTGTGTGTGTGTGTGTGTGTGTGTGTGTGTGTGTGTGTGCCCGTGCACACACACGCATAGGTGCATGATGGCTTTCCACACTCTCTATGTTTGTGTACGGGGCAGTGCGGGATGAAACTGAAGTCATGAACAGCTCTCAGGTCATGTGCCCTGGTCCTTTTCTCCATCCTCCTTCTCTGGGTCTACTTTCTCTCCTTTACGCTGTCTTCCGTGCTGGGTCACCTGTACTTGGTCACTGTCTGTTGTCTGCTTGAATGGGAGGGACCGCAGGGCAGGGTTCTTTATTTTAAGCACCTAGGTCAGTGGCTGGCATGAAAGAGATACTTGGCAGAGTTTTGTTTAAGGAGTGAAGGCTTGTTAGCCATTCTAATTTAGACTCTAGTTAAGTGGATTGATGAGTGCCGAGGACTTGCTCATCTGCCTGAAATATCCACCCCCACCCCCTCCAGCCCTCAGGCTCAGCACAGCTCCCCCTGTCCAAGTCACAGTTGCTTCTGACACAGCCAAGCAATCACTGTCACTCGGCCAAATTGAGAAGGAAGTGAAATATTTACTGGAGCAGAAATTCCAGGGGTCAGTAGCCTGGCTTGTCCTCACATAAGTAATGATGGTTAGTGACACCCCAGCCCACCTTAGTATTTATTTCAGAGGCACAACTGGCCAGGGTGTGATTTTTGGTCTATGATTCATGAATATTCAAAATTGTTTCACATCTTCAAAGTCGTCATATTGTCACCAGAAAAAAAAAAAATCCTAACTGAAATGCCTTTCTAGCCTCAGAACGCCTTGCATACTTATTTTCTGTACTTTGAAAACGGTCTTGAAAACTGTATAAGAAAAACGGAGAACAAGATTAAAACCACAGACTGGCAAGACGACTTTAGTGGGTAAAGGCCCTTGTTGCCAAGCCGGACTACTACTTGAAGAATCAATCTTGGGAAATAACAAGGCTGAAGGAGGGAAATGACTCTCACAAGCGCGCGCACACACACACACACACACACACACACGAATAAATGTAACAAATGTAATAAATATAATAGATCACAACGAAACCAGGGGCTTATTAGTATCTTCCTGTTGCTGAGATGTAAAGAGTAGTTTGTCAGCCAAACCAAGACAAGCGGCATCAACTCTGGTGGACTGTCTGAGGCAGACTGTACAGACGGTTGTCCTGGTCTAACCAGGTTCCACACGCTAGAAGATGGAAATGGCTAGCAAAGTGCATTGAGTGCACTGGAAATGTCCAAGCCCTGTGGTTTGCATCCTTCTCAGTTTGAATCAAAGGATCATGGATCCAATATTCATAGTGTCAATTTGCACCAATTTCACTAGTTTGTCAGTATCAAGCAAGGCTGTTCAATAATTGACCCAGCAAATTAATCTATTTCCTCCCATTAGTTTCTCACTCTTTAGCATGACAATATCAGATACACTGCTAAAGAAAAGGCCCCTGGTAACTTCCTCGGCAGGGCTGCATCTGTCTCCTCGCCACGCCCACCAGCCCACAGAGCTTCCCCTCCTCAGTTACAACCAGGTTTCTATTTTTCAATTTCTACACCACAATAGAAAAACGGAAGAAGGACTCTGATTTTCCGGAGGGACCACACAATCTGAAAAGGTACTTTTTCAACATCGTTAGCAGTTAATCTTCTGAAACCTCGGGGCAGCCCCTAGGCAGCCCCTCCTGCAACCCCCCCTCCCCCTCCCCACCCCCACCCCTACCCCTCTCTTTTGGTGTCGGCTTATCAAATTAATGAAGCCTATCTAGACGGAGGAAGTTAGGCTAGAAGACAGTAGCTTAAGAACAATTCCATGCAACCCCCTCCCCACCTTACAAAAAAAAAGCATAGAGGGGGGAAAAATCAGAATATCTTTCTTAGAAGAAGAAGAAGAACCAGGGTGTTGGGGGTGGGGTCGGTGGCTGAGATTGTCTCCCAGTTCAGTGAAAAAGGGAGAGACCTGTGTTGACTTTCTCTGGCTGAACATTTACATGGTAAAAAAAAAAAAAAAAAAAAAAAAAGGTGCCATTCGTTTGAGTACAGGACCAGTCAGGGCCACATCTTCTGCTTGGGAGTGCAGAGTTCAGGACAAGGACTTCCGGTAAAGAGTGAAACAACTCCTTGCCCCTTCCCTCTCATCTTTTGGTAATACACCTTCCCTCTGTCACACTGAGGTGGCCAGGGGTGAGAGTTCTGCGTCACTGTGCAGTTGTGCAGAAAGAGCATAGGCAGGTGGCAGAGGGCTGATCCCACTCCGGGGCAGCAGTGAGCTGCAAGGCGTAGGACAGACTCCAGGGTCCTCAGAGCCTCCCATTCTGCCTGTATCCAGAGAGGCAGTTTTCAGTGTGAGTTACAAAACATCAACATCTCTCATCCCATCACTGACCTAAATATAGACAATGACTTCAAGGGAAAAAAAAATAGTTGCATGTTCTTTTATACCTGTGAATGCTACAGAGCTCCTCCAACAAGCACCGGGCGATGGGGAACAATAGATGAGCAGTGAGATTCGAAGCAGGAAGAGCAGAGATACGCCTGTTCTAGAATGATCTCTGTGATAAGGCCATTACCGTAGCTCAGCTTAACATCAATCCTCATTTGTAACTCAAGGTTGAGATGGTGGTTTGGAAACAGTTTTGTGTCCCTTGTCAGCTTTTCCATGGGGAGGGATGGGGGGGATGGGGGCATCTGCTGCAGATGTTTCTAGCTGAGCTGTTCTGGTCTCTTCACCAGCTTGCATGGGTCTCTGATATAAAGGGAAAGGCCATTTTTTTTCCCACCTAAGACTGGGCTGTGGCGCCTGTGCTAGTCTTTGAGAGTGACTTCCAGCCAGCCCCAATCCGTCTGTCACAATGTCCAAGTCCCCTTTCATTTGGCAAAGCTGAGGTGGTCGGGCTCAATAGTGTCAGGAAGGGTTATTTTGTCTTTCCTGGATGAGTTCAGGGTTGGGTCCAATCTTTGAATACTGTGTTCATAAGAGCTCATACCTAATTCTTACCATCTTGGGGATTATTCATCCTGCTGCCTGAATAGAGGGCTATGCTGGAAGCTTTTATGAGCATGGATCTCTCATCACATCGAGGGACCTTGGGAAAGGTACCTGAACAAAACATTAAGTACAGACAGCGCAGTGGTATCGGCGATTAAGACTCAATTGTGGGCAATCTATCTGAGGAACAGTCACATGCCTCTCACATATTTCTAATGCTCTTCCTGTTCACTCAGGCAACTATCTGCATGAGAACAACTGCGCAGAGGCTCCCTGAGTGTAGCATAATTGCCTGCTGTTAGGGAACCAGCAAGCCACTTCAGACTTAAGCTGCCCAGAACTCCATCATTTAGCCTAAAACACAAACCCACGCTCTTTTGTGTCAGCAAAGTGCTCCCAAATGCAGCCATCAACTTGTTTCTTCAGAGAACACACACACACACACACACACACACACACACACACACACACACACACACAAAACTCTGGCAGAAACATATTCCTCCACTATAGAAGGAGCCTTATTCCTTGGAAAAATAATAATGGGGAATAGTGGAAAGGACCCCAACTGTACACAAATTAAGGAAGCCAGGCCACCAGGCCACACGTTGAAAAACAAACCAAAAAAAAAAAAAACCCCAAAAATCAAACCCCAAACAAACAAAAAACCCAGCACTAGCCAAGACAAGAAGAAGGTAAACAAGAAGATCTAATGAAGAATAAACAAACAGCAATTCTTTTGGCTAACGGGGAACTTTAAGTGGCAAGGTTAATAGAATCTAGGCATGGCCATGTGGGCTGGGACACCTGGTCCAGGGAAACTCTGCCGTCACTGCTCTTCTACGCATCAAGGCTGAGTTCCAGCACAGAGAAAGGGCAGAGGTGCACATTTAGAAAGAAAGACATCCACAAAGGTGATAGACACAGCAGCTCTGAAGTGCAGGTACCACAACTGGAGCAGGAATCTAGTTGTCCTGTGATGTGCAGGGGATAATACTGACAGCCGTGCCCTTCAGCAAGGAAGGCTGGCTGCTGATAGTTCCTACAAAGGACCTTGAACTGGGCTCATGTGAAGACACCAGAAGATGCTGACAGCACTAAGTTTTGCTATAGGGTTTTAGCTTCCCTGCATGGACTCTTGGAAAGACCACTTGCTAGCATAGGTGAGTGTAATAAAAGAATTATAAAAGACTTGGGGGGAGGAGGAGAAAAGCAATTTGGTCATGAAGAAATATGCCCAGAGTCATTTTTTCCAATCCAATATCTTTGTTAATTAAGCATTTTCCAACTTATGATGAGAATATGAATGGCAATCGAATACTATACCACTC
The DNA here is from genome assembly GCA_902168425.1 of Peromyscus attwateri. Taxonomy (NCBI): domain Eukaryota; kingdom Metazoa; phylum Chordata; class Mammalia; order Rodentia; family Cricetidae; genus Peromyscus; species Peromyscus attwateri. The sequence goes on along the minus strand of CABHPP010144712.1, from coordinate 5,004 downwards.
ATTACTAATAAAACATATTTATGAAATGGAAATATAATGTGCCTATTTCCAAAATGTGGTTATAAATGACTGACTCTGAGCCACAATTTAAAGTGGTTTGAGAAATGAGTCTTTAATAAAGAATTGATGAGGATGATGACTGCTGAAAATAATTCTATTTGGTAAGATTATGTGGCTTGCTTATGGCAATTTGAGCTGAGGTGATTGCCTCAAATATTACGGCAAGTCACTAATATAGGGAAATTTAATTGATGATAAATACAGTAGTTGTGTGTAATTGAAGAATCCTGCATCCTCTCGTGCACTAATTACATCCAGTCATTTTGGTGCTGTCAAGGTGTTATTTATCTGGTATATGTGCACATAGTAGGGTTTAAAAGGTGAGTGAATAAATGCCTATAATTAGTCCTTGATGCGGGTTCCTACATACAATTACGGTTAAGCAGAAAGCCATTAACATTAAGGAAAAATATAATATGGCTCAAGTTAGAGCCACATCGCATCTGTGATGGTGAAACAGAAGGTCAGCATGTCAGAACACCCAGATCTTAGACACTTTAGCTCTCCACACCAATTAAAGCCCAGTGCTATTTTTAATGATATTTAGTACTACACTAATAGGCACTTGATATAACTTCCTTGGCTATCCCTTTGGCTGAACAAAGTTCTCTATCAGCACAGACATGAATAGATCTCTCTCTCTCTCTCTCTCTCTCTCTCTCTCTCTCTCTCTCTCTCTCTCTCTCACACACACACACACACACACACACACACACACACACACACACACACACGACAGAGACAGAGACAGAGACATGTCTTAGGTTGTGGCACTTCCGAGAACAGAAAGGCCCGGTGTTTGGGGTGCTGAAAGTCCAGTCAGGGCAGAGGGGTGCATAAACAACAGAAGGGACCCCTCCAATAATACAGGGCCCAGTGAGAACGGGCCAGAGAAGCACTTTCAGGAGAGATAACTTTTTTAATTAAATGTTATTTATTATTATTATTATTATCATTATCATTATTATTATTATGTGTGAGAGAGTGTGAGCATGTCACACATGCCTGTAGAGGTCAGGGGGCAATGCCTAGGAGTTGGTTCTCTCCTCCCAAGGTAGGATCTAGGGATGAAACATCAACCTTGCTTAGCAAGGAAGCACTTTCATCCAGTAAGCTGTGTCCCCTGCTGACCTAAAAGATAATTTTTATTTACTTTGATTTTTTGGGAGGGAGTTAATGAATGAAAAGACACATGATGGGGAAAACAAGGTGAAGTGAAAATGCACATGGAATGTCGGCCCCAAGGGTCAGGGGGAACCATCTGCTTTGCCCGCCCCTAATGATTCCCCAACATCAGGATAACAAAAAGGCAACTTGAGTCAAGCCATGAGCGGTGGCTTATGAGTCAGATCGATGTTGCCAAAGGCTCCCAAGCAGAGAAATAGCCTGTGGGAAGACATGAAGGGTCTGTGTTTGAACAAATGGCCCATTGAACCCCATAGGATGTAAGAAGCAGAGGAAGGAGAGGGTACTGCCTGGGGTGACTGACCAGGCAGATGATGAAGTAGTGTGACCCTGAGGGTCTGCAGTCTACTGTGTGGAGACGGACGCCTCAAGAAATCCTGCTCTTCATCTGTAGTGATGATTTTGTATGCTGTCATAATGAGTAGAAAAACAGCAATTATAAAAAAAAAAAAGTAGGCTTTCCAGGCCAAGTGAGATGGTATTAATGTGCAAACATACAGAATCATAAATACTACCTGCTCTTGTACTCTGGTAGAAAAAAAAAAAACTTGTCTATCTGTGGTTTATGTTAAAAGATAGTGTGTAATTTATTCAGGTGTCTTAGGCTGCAGACAAGTCGTAGTCATTTTTAGGAACTCTGCACTGGGCAGGTGACATCTGGAATTTTATCTGCGAATCTAAGAACCCTCAATTTAAAGAAGGTATCAGTTATTCTAAGCATGCCGCCGGAGAGAGGGCAGTCTTCCTGACAATGATAAGCAGGCTGGCAGGAAGAGTCGCGGAAGGAAGGGACTGGGAATGACTGGGTTGGGAAGGAGCTGAGTGAGAAACCTGAAGGCTTTCTCAGCTCTCTGGAGGTTGTGTACAAAAAGAAAAAAAAACACAAAACAAAAACAACAACAACAACAAAAAAAAAAAAACAACACAGTTTCCACTGTATTACTAGATGGAACAGTGTGGAGGTCATAGGGAGACATTTCACCTGAATGCCAGGAAGGGCTTTCAAATCATTCCCCATCCGAAAGCAGAAAGTTGTGACAAGCCAGGCCTACACAGCCACTCTCACAGTCTTGGAGGGGATTCACAACCTTGCCAAGAGTCAAGCTAGATGAACCTGACACCCCTTTGTGTCCCCAACTTCTCCAAAAGGCCAGCATACCCTGACCATCTCAGGCCTCTATAATGTCAAAATCATCCAGTTTCCATGTCAGAATAATCAACAAATGTTTTTGCGCATTGGGCCAGTGTTTGAGAAGGAGGGGAAATGATGGGTTCCTGTCCTTTCTCCTTTCCTGGAGGAAAATGCCTTTCCATGGACCGCCACTGACCTCGTATGAAACTGGGGACTGAGGACAAATTAGGCACTAACTAGGAAACAGAGATTTAGCAATAGTTATAACGGAGCTTATCAAGTCCTTGGAGGGCACAAAGGAGTCCTGAGTTATGAGCCCTGAACAACGGAAGTGGTTGGCTCCAGTGCTGCTGGGCTGAACGGAGACGGGCAAAATCTAAGATGGTTTCTTGTCCAAATGTGTGCCTCTGACACAGTCCTGGCCACCACCCCATCCCCTTGTCCTGCTCAGAGAATAGGGGGGGTGTCGTTTTTCATAAGCAAGGAACAGCCGATGAGGTCATGGAGAGGAGGTTTCTGATGACTTGTTGCTAAGCCAGTCTAAGTATCAATTTCACACACTAGAGATCAATTTCTATCTATTATTTCCCATAAAGTCCTCGGGGTAAAAATTAAACCAGACTGCTGTTTTTACATTTTTAATAATTTTTTTAAAGCCCATAGGAAGCTCTTTGGATTTGCTTTGGGGGAAAAAAACAAAAGACCACTTAAAATATTAAAAGAAATCTGAGTTAACTGTTTCCAGATTATTTTGATAACATATCAGTCCCAAACTCCAGCCCAGGGTTGGGCTTAGAACCTTTTCAGCCAGATGCACCAACCCGAATGCAGTCAGGAAAAACATCTCTCCTCATTTACTGGAAAAAAATGCATGTGACACAGCAACATTTTCCTGACTAAGAGGGTGTGGTCTGTTCATTCCACTGACCAAGAAGAGCACAGAAGACTATTTCTCACCTACAGAGAGCCAACTGTGTGTTTACGCTGGGAGCACACCAGCCCTCAGCATGGGAACACCTTCTCTTACGTGAGACCAAAGCTGAGATCCTGACCATGTGGTCAGGAGAGAAAAAAAAACCAATCCACAGGGACATGACACCCCTAGGAACAAGGGCCGGAGCGGCTCTGGGAGCTGATCCCTCTCTCTGTATTCCAAATGTGGGGTTTGGAGAAAGCTGGGAAGACTGACCGTCAGTTCCTCTCACTCCCTTGAAGTGAAGCCCGAAACCTTTGTTCCGTTTTCTGGACCGCTCTTCCCTTCCCTGCAAATGGACCCGTGTTTCCCACTTTTCTCTCTGGTCTCGATCCACCAGCAGGAATTGTGTCTGGTATCTCCTTCCTAAACCCTCCGCTTCAGCAATCAGCCTCACAAAAGTCAGCACTTAAAAACCGTTCTAAGGGTTTACCTTCTGGTGCCCATACTCATGTACACTGTATAATCTAATGACTGGTCCTTTGGTAGTAAGTTTATGTGTCTAATATTTGTGCATATCACCCTGTGACCATCGTGGATCTTAATCAATAACCGTGGAAGGAGGGAAACACAGCTCCTTTATTTCTGGTCAAGAAAAAACAACAGTCCAGAGAGCATATGAGTAATTTATGATTTTGCTGGTGTATTATCCTCCCGTAATAAGTGCAACGTGAAACTGCCAATTATCTCCTAAGAGGGGTATCGCCTTTTCTGTTGCGAATTACTACATCAGTAACTGTGGGTTCAGTGCTCTCACTTTCCTGTGTCACTAGCAGTTTTTCAGCAGCAGAGTTGAGCCAGAAAAGCACAGAGAACACACAGACACATACACACACACACACACACACACACAGACACACACACACACACAGACACACACACTCCACTGGTACCAAGGAAGACAGACAAGGAAGGGGGAGGGGTGGTGGGGTTGCCTGGAGCAGTCAAGAGGTCACAGGCACACCGTGATCAGCAGCAAACTCAGTTTACAAAGAGACATCTGTTCCATTGCTCCAGCGCATTGTGGCTAATTACATCCTGGCCCGTCTGTGAAATGACAGCCACTTATTCTCCAGTGAACCGTCAAATCTGTACATGTTCGATTTTGGGAGTGGGAGAGCAGAGGCGTGGAGGCTGGAGTGGGGGGAAGGGGCGCAGCCAAAGGGGAAGAGAAAAGGCAGGAGGGACTGCTTTCCCACAAGAACATGATCAGGTCCAAGTGGAAGGGCCGGGTAGAATCAGAGGGATGGCACCCCAGGCCAGCATGGACGTGGAGGTGGGACACACTGGCCAGGCTGCTGTTACCCTTCCTTCCTATTCACCAAGTGTTGGTGGCTCAAGATTCTTCGTCATCATTACCCTAGGGTTGTGGCTTGGGGACAGACTTGCTCATTTGCTGTAGTTTCCAGGGGCTTGAAAAAGAGGCAGCTGGTAGGAACTGGGGTGTAGCCCCAGATGGGCAGGGCAAGGTTCTCCCAGAAGCCTTCTGGAAGTGTGGGTCCCAGTATCCATTTCCACCTGGACCCCTCTTTCACAGGAAAGCCTCTTTCAGATACTGAGAATAGAGGCTGGCCTTCATGGAGATGGGAATTAACACTAAGCGTTCTAAGAGGGAAAAATCCATAGAAGAAGCCCTTAAACAAAAAAAAGGAAA
>CABHPP010144711.1:31816-46562 GCA_902168425.1 Peromyscus attwateri | reverse complement strand
TCCATGCCGTGTTTTGTCACCAGACCTTTCTCATATGCTCTTTATGTTGTCTACACTCTTGACTCATTCTTACAGCTTCTATTCTTTTGTGCCAGCACTGAAGTCCTCAGACACCTTGCCTGTCCCCTGCCTCTTTATATCTCATTGGCTAAGCTCGTCACCGAGAAAGGGCTTTGGAATTACCCCGATGGCTGAGATTAATCATGGGTGTGATGTGGCGGCTGGGGAGTCAACCACAGCAGCTGCTGTTTCCATCTTCTCTTTTGAGCTGCCTAACTGTTCTTTTGTGCCCCATTTTCCTCACTACTCTGCTTCTATACGTCATCATGTATTTGTAGAAGTACCCCTCCTTCTTAGTCTGTCCAAGCCCTACGTTTTCTTTAAGCCCCGGGGCACTGCATTTCTTTTTTCATATGGCTTGTCAAATGCGTCTCTCTCTCTCTCTCTCTCTCTCTCTCTCTCTCTCTCTCTCCCCCCCCCATCTGTCCCTTCTCAGCACAGTGGGTCTTCCTGTCACATTGTATGCGTGACTACATTGGCCAGATCTCCCAGGGTTTCTCAGAGGAACAACACTGTGAACTCCTATAGGACTTGGCATTTGACAGCTTGAAGGTACAGGCCTGCCTAAGACTCTCTTCCCTTTGCCGCCAACAGCAAGTCCAGGGAGTTTTCAAAGCCAGCTCTTTCTGGTAATTTGCTGCACGGATTGAAAGTATTCCACTAAAAACTATCGTATTTATAGTTGTAGTGTATTACTGAGAGTACAGATCAACACCCACCAACGAGACACATCGGGGAGCATCTGTGAGGATTTGGGGGCCCTCCACTATCCTCTGTGAAAATCACTACTCACCTGGTACAGGGGAGATCCATGTGGGGCAGTGTGAACCAGGGGAGTCCCTTGAGCTGTGGCATATGGTGTTTTCTCACTGTGTAGGCATGGTTAACTATGAGGGACTTATGGCTCATGAGGTTGAATTTTGTCTCTAGGTTGACTGTTATCATATAACTCAGACTCTCACCATTAGCCAGGTAGTTTGTCTTTCTCAAGTGGCCAGTGACTACACTGTTACTCTGAGATATGGTTGGCTCATTCTAAAATTCACTGTGATCAGGCCCTACCCGAAAAAATAGTGTCACTAGACAGGAGTTCGGATCATTGCTTTTCCCCGCCAAGGTGTCAACAACAAAAGCCAGTCTTCTCCTTGGGCAAGGCACGTTTTTAGACTGAGTATTTTGTGATAAGAATTTTGGTAGCAGATGCTAACTTGGCTCTTCCTAGGGGCTTCAGCAAGACACTGTTGATAATCAAGCTGATATTTAGATATTCTGGCCAGGCCGTAGTTAGCATCTAATGCTATTCCACCAGAGCTTTCTCTGTCAGCTCCACCCTTCTCAGGCAGGAATACATCTTCACAGTGATCACTTAAAAAACAAGAGCATTGTTTGCTCTTTCATCCTGAACTAGACAATTAATATGCAATCATTTTGGTTTTTCTTAATCTGGAACAAATGAATGGTTTGATACTAAGCAAGGGCAGAGTAACTGATACACTCTTTACCCCCTGGTAAAGAGCAGCAAAGATTACTTAGTAATCACAGCAATTAGAGACACAGGTATCTCTTCTTTCTTTCTGTTTAAATGCAACCATCTTCCATATTGGATTGGCATCTTCATGATTCTAATCTTAACAAGATAGGGCATCAGGACAAGAGGTCACATGTTCACACATGTTATTTCTACAATGTTGTCATTGTGTCTGGGAAGGCCTGAGGTTCCAAAGTCAACATAAAAGTCAGAATCAATCTTTCTTCCCTCTCTCCTTCTTCTCTCTACCCACTATTCTAGAAAGTTCTCTAATTTCCTTTAAAACATACAATATAGTTTGGCACCTCTAACTATAAAATATCTCTAAATTTTAGTCTAAAATAGTGACTCTTCATCTAGGGCACTTGCTACCTCCCTCTGAGGAGAGGTTTGCAACACCTAAACATTTTTGGTTTTTACAGTTGGGGAAGAAGGGTGAGGCTGTTTATTGCCCAATCGAGTGGACAGAGGTCAGGCGTATTGCTAAGAATTCTACAATGCCTGACAAATGTCAGTTAAGACAAACCCTGTCCCAGAGTGATTCATTTAACGGCTACATGGAAATATCTGAGCATTTTATTTTGTCTTTGTAAATGTTAATCTCTGGAGGCGTGTGGGGTATGTGGGTGCAGAGTTCCAAAGTCCTCCTGTGTACCTGAGGAGGCAAAATACCATTCTGACTTGAAGAATGTATATTTACTTTTACAACTACAGACTAAAATTCAGGGGGGATTGATGCTCAGTTCTGGGTGCTGATAAGTAGTCATTGACTCTCCACTGTGACTGAGTGCCGCTGTTCACTCCTCTCCAGAATCTTCTCAGGCTGTTTTGTCTACCTACTTCCTGCCTCATGGACTTACCCAACTTCCTGTTTTCCTTCCCCTGGAATGTCACTTAAATGGAATCAGGCTGTGTACATATGTATTTAGCTTCTGTTACTCACCACAATGTATTTGAGAATAACTAGTGTGTTAGAAGTTCACTCGATTCATCGATTAAAAGTCATTACTATAGTCTGTTTTACCACAACTAATATCAATAAATTCTAGAAGATTTATTTATTGCTAAGAGGATCAAACAAAGGAAAAGCTTGATGTTCTCTGCATAGCAAAGCCCCAGATTCACATTAAGTCAAATACACACAGAGGCAATCTAACCATTTCTCATTTTCCTTTAGTGTTGCGTGCATTCATCTTAATTTATGCTGTGGATTGTGTTAGAGACAGTCATGAAAACAGGAAATGACTCTATAAACGAAAGCCACTTCCTGGCATCATGGCTAGGGGCCATTAGGAGACTGTTAACTCAGTTACTGAGTGAAAGGACTTAGTAATAGGACCATTGTCAGAGACTTAGACAGTGTCTGAACAAAATTCTGGTTAAATATCCAGAGATCAGGCACTCCAGGAAGCTGGGCAAGCTGATGCATCCCAGGGGCTGGTGCATAGAGTGTGGCTGGGGAGGGTAGGGAGGAGAGGCATGCTGGGTGACCTGTAACTCTGAGGGCTCCCTTTTCCTCTCCCAAGCTTTCTATCTGCACTGATCTTCCTCCAGTCCTCATCTCAGATTCTTCCTGGTTCTGTTTTCCTGGATATGATCATCCGACCGATGCTTTACAACGCTTTCTCCATTAAAGTCTGACCCTTGCCGACCTTTGCATTTCACGTCACTAATGCTTTGTGACCTAGTCCTGGGCATTAATTGCAATACTTTTGGAGTAGGTGTTTGCTCCAATTTGCTTTCGATTCCTCTGAGAAACACCCCGACCAAATGCAACTTGGGGAGGAAATGGTTTATGTCAGCTTACAGGTCATAGTCCGTTGTCAACGGAAGCCAAGGTCAGAACTCAAGTCAGGGACCCAGAGCCAAAACCACAGAGGAATGCTGCTCACTTGTTTGCTTGTTTCCTGCTCAGTTAACTTCAGCACATCCCAGGACTCCTTGCTCAGGGATGGCACTGCCCATAGTGGGATGGAACCTATGATATCTGTCATAAATGAAGGCAATTCCTTAAAGACATGGTCACAGGCCAATTAAATCTGGGCAGTCTCCCAACTGAGACACCCCCTCCTCCAATAGCTCTGGGCTGTGTCAAGCTGATGCTTATAACTAAGTAGAACAATGTTCTATGTAAACTTATTCCTATCCAATCACTCTCTATCTCATTCCCATATGAACCAACAAATCTTTGTTCTCCAGAGTTCTTTTTATGAGTCGGGGTCATGTTATGTAGTTCAGGCTGCCCTTGAAATCACAGTCAGTCCTTCCCTCTGTTTCATCTCCACAGTGCTAAGACTGCTTTTATATATCACCATCCCTGAATCACCCCAAGTTTTCAGCCCAGAGGAGACAGAAATGTACAGTAAGCGGGTATTTGAATTTTCAAGTGAGTGGCAGGTGAGCAGGCATTATCAAAAAGCCTTTTAAGTGATACTTTAACAGTTGTGTTGGATAAAATAAGCAAGTCATAAAAGTACAGATGTCACGTGGCTGTCTTGACTCAGATGATAAAGAATGGTGGATGGTGATTGTTAGGGACAGAGGGAAAGGGATAATAGGGAATTAGTGTTTAATAATACAAAGTATTACTTGGGACGATAAAAGATTCTGGGGTAGAGGATGGTGATGGCTGCTGCTACAGTTGGGATATAGAGTATCTTCCTCAGGCCGAATGTTAGAGCTTTAGTCCCCTGAGGGGTGTTATTGAGAATTGGTGGAAGCTTCAGTTTGTGGGGCCTAGTAGAGGGCTCTATGTCATGCGGAGGGGGGTATTCTTAGAGGGCATAGTGGGAGCCATCCTCTTCTCTGTTTCTCAGCCACCATAAAGTGCCAGCTTTGTTTCAGCAGGCATTCCCGAGCTTGCTATGTTGTCTTGCCATAGATACAAAAGCAATGGAGCCATAGGGCTGTGGACTGAGACCTCTGAAACCACTACCTAAAATAAGCCCTTCTATAGACTGATTTATCTCTGGCACTTGTTACCAACACAGTTGTACAACATTGTGAATGTACCGGTCTGATGAAGTGTATATGTATGTACCTAAATGGTTAAAACAATGACTTTCATTTATACACACTTTCCTATAATCATAAAAACTATGAAAGTTGTGTCAGAGACATATAAGCATCATTGTCCCCAGCCTAATTCCTTACTAGTCAGAATCACTGTGGGACTAGAGAGGAGGGTAATAAATGTCTTGGAGATATAATGTGATCCTGGTATTTGATTTCACATTTCCTTATTGAGCATTTTCAAGTGACTGCTTTCTTTTACATCCCTCCTCAGTTTCTCCTCCCTCCTCTCCTCCCAGTCTCTCCATCCCACCTCTGTCCGTGTCCCCCCCCCCCCCCCCCCCCCAATCCACTCTTCCGTTTCTGTTTAGGAAGGGGCAGGCTTCCATGAGTATCAACAAAACATGACATATCATCTTGCCACAAGACTAAGCATCTCCCCATGTATGAAGGCCGGGCAAGGCGACCCAGTATGAGGAGTAGGGTCCCAAAAGCCTGTAAAAGAGTCAGAGACAGCCCCTGTTCCCACTGTCAGGAGTCCCACAAGAGGACCAAGCTACACATCTGTAACATCCATGCAGGGGGCCTAGGTCAGTCCCACGAAAGCCCCCTGGTTGTCAGTTCAGTCTCTGTGAGCCCCTAAGAGCCCAGGTTAGTTGACTCTGAGTTTTCTTGTGGTGTCCTTGACCCCTCTGGCTCCTACATTCCTTTCTCCCCCTCTTCTGCAGGATTCCCTGAACTCTGCCTAATGTTTGGCTGTGGGTCTGCATCCGTTTCATCAGTTTCTGGATGAAGTCTCTCTGATGACAGTTGGGCTAGGCACCAATCTGGTCACAGGGGATGGCCAGTTCAGGTTACGTATTTGATATTGCAAGGAGTCCAAGCTGGGGTCTTCCTAGTAGATTCTTGGGATACTCCCTTGTGCCAGGTTTTTACCTGACCCCAAAATGCCCTCCCCATTTTCCAGTAGTCGATTTTGGTACTCTCCTCCTCCACCCACCCACCCCAAAGTGACCCTTTTCTTATCTTGGGGCTTCATCAGTTGTGTTTAGAATTTCTTGGTGATTGAAAATTAAGTAAATAGGGGTAGGCAGGCCCTGCGCTAATCCATCTGCTATACCACGGACAGACAGGCCACATGCAGCTGATCTGGCACTTTCTGAGTGAGTTGAGAAAGGGTGTTTGGCCTTTCTCATTCTGTGTCCACTCTCCAGATAGATCTTGCTTATGGTTGTCAGATGTGGAACTTACAAGTCCTGAGAGAATAGTCCTTACTACATACATTTCAGTTGTAATTTCTTATTCTTTCATGATGACCAACCAGCTTCTTTGTCTTCTTGGATGGTTTGGGATGTGGTTTGTGGTTAATACAGAAGGAAAAAAAAAAACCCAATGCTGACATGTGATTGTTTTCTCCATAGTGATCCTAAATAATGGGAAATTGTCAAGCTGGTCTAGAAAATAAAATATAACTGAATTTAACACAGGGATGGTTTTTTTTTTCAACAGAGATAGCTAATTTGAGAACTTTGTATGAAGTCACAAACGAGAGAAAGGGACATAAATAGTATAGGGCCACCACCGTGACTTCATTAAAACATGTACTGAAAAAAAAGGCAGTGACCTCTGCAGCGACAGGGCCTTCCTGTCTGGGAAGTGACACAGGTCAGATCCATCCAGGCTGGACATTGCTCTCTTTCCTGTTACTACGTCAGTGTGTGTCTGTTTCCATGGCCAAGGCACACCAGCCCGGCCGAGCTCAGGACCTTCCGGAGACTAGCTCATGATACTCTAATAGCGCCAAACATCTGTATAGCCTCAGCTCACACTCACAGCGACCCAGAAAGAGTTCCTGCTCTTCTGGCTTTTGCAGATGAGGACACTGAGTCCTAGTGCACTGGCACCACACAGCTGGAAGGCAGAGCTACCAGGGTTTGAACCTGGGCAGCGTGGTGCCAGAGTCCATTTTTACTGTTCCGTTAGCTCTCTGGGAATCAGAGTCGCCTCATCCTCGACTAAACACCTGGGGGAGTCACTGTAGTTTTGGGGGAAAATGGGTTGTGTTCAAGTGAGAGGGTTGCCTTCTTGGCAACATGCTTGTGGAAGTTCCTAACCAAGAGAGAGGATATGACCTTTATAGTCAGGGGAATGGAGACTGAGAAGGGAGGGTAGGAGTGGGACAAGGCTTCTAACGTGAGAAAATGGACTTGGCATGGAAGCATTCTTTTTTATTTATTTTTTGAGAGTTTCACACACAATGTATGATTTCCCCAGTCCACCTAACTCCTTTAGGGAAACTCAACTCATCTTTATCTTAACTTATTTTTTTTTCTCTCTCTCTCTTTATTTTAACACACACACACACACACACATACACACACACACACACACACACACACTCACACCCCTCACTGTGTCCAAGTAGTGCCTCCTGTATGCACTTGAGTGTGGCGCCATCTACTGGAGGCTGGGCAACCTGGCGACAACCCCAAAGACTAACTCCCTTTCCTAGCGGCCATCAATTTCTAATGGCTTCTCAGCTTTTATTTAATCATTTAAAAGATAATGAAGTGATATGCATAGACAAAAGTTTGTGTCAAAGCTCGAAAAAGAACAGGGACAGCAGTTCCATGATGCAATGTGCCGTATTTAGGTATCTTGGAAGATATGATTTTTTTTTTTTTTTTTGCATCATGTGCCTTTACTGCAGTGACTTGCTTTATTTCTTCACTTTTTCTAGTCTGGTCAGAGAAAAAGCATCATTACCTTCACTTTTTTTGCTAGCTGTCAGATAAGTCAGGTTTAGATGTGCCAAGCTGAGGTAATGACCCAGGCAGGACAAATGGGAAACTCCCCAGACTCTTGAGAATAAATCATCGATTTCGAATCTTCCCTGGATGTTGTATTCTTTCTAAGAATAATATTAAAAAGTAAAAGCAAGCTAGTTTCTGATTGGTTTTTTTATGGAGGAGAATTTAAGGTGAACATTGCAAGCTCATTCATCAACGTCCACTAAATACTTAAAATGAAATACTCTTCATGAATCAGGGGAAAAGTCCCTGCTCAATTTCTAACACACCCTTTGTGTGGATCTATTGAAATTTAGCACTCATTCAGACAGCCTGTCCTGAGCCTTCTCCAGTGTTCACGTGGAGATCTTGCTTATAATGGTGTATCAGGGGATGCTCTCTCTTCATTCCTCTCCTCTTCTTCTTACTCTTTTTTCCCCTGTTAGCTCTGCAACATGAAAGGCTTAGTTTCAAGATGTGTTCTCACACAGGAGAGCAAGATGTGCTCAGAGAACTGAGCTATGATTTCCTGAATCAACGTGCTGTCAACATTCATAGTTTGTATATCCTACCCCCTACCTATGCATGGTGTTGGCACAAACATTGTGCAGAGAACACACAACTTCTGCTTCTGGCCAAACTTGACTAGTATTTTGACAAAGGCCAGCTGCGGTTTCTACCAAACATATGTACCTACATCTGTGTTACTCATATTTGTGAGTTCTTGCCTATGAAAAATTTCCCTCTTACACAGTTGTATAACGTCTGGCTACAAAAAGGTCTGTATTTATTACTAGCTCACTGGGAGACTCGTAAGTATCACAGCTATAATATTTTTGGTGCTTCAAAGTATGTAGCATTTTCAAAGAAAGTTTTTAAGTAGACTTCATGATGGCAATTGGTAGAATTTACTGCTTCATCCTGGCTTTCTGATAGCTTGACATCAAGCACGAAGCAAAGATCTTCATCGTTTTTCACTGCCATTCCAAAAATGCAGTGACCACTCCCACTGTTTCTGCTACTCTATGTCCTAATTTCCTAGAGCTGCTAAAAGAGAGATTTGCACTACAGGCATTTGTCTCCTCAAGGTTCCGAGGGCTGGGAGTCCAAGCTCACTGGGTCAGTGGGACAGCTCTGAGACTTCTCCTTGGATTGCAGGTGGTCTTCTCCTCTGTGGCAGTTTGAAAGTAAATGGCCCTGAAAGGGAGTGGCACTATTAGGAGTTATGGCTTTGTTGGAGTAGGTGTGCCCTCACTGGAGGAAGCGTGTCACTGTGGAGGTGGGCTTTGAGGTCTCATATATGCTCAAGCCATGCCCAGTGTCTCAGTTCACTTCCTGGTGCCTTGGATCAAGATGTAAGGACTCTCTGCTCTAGTACCATGTCTGCCAGTGTGCTGCCTGGCTTCCTGCCACGATGATAGTGGACTAAACCTCTGAACTATAAGCAAGCTGGCCCCAATGAAATGTTTTCCTTTATAAGAGCTGCTGTGGCTATGGTGTCTCTCACAGGAATAGAAACCCTAAGACATCTTCCTGTGCTTTCTCACATGGTCCTTTCTCTGATGCCATCTGTGTCTTAAGTGATCTTCTGCTAAGGACAAAGGTCAGGTTAACACTCCCCAGTGACTTCATTTGTACTTACTTCTTTGAAGTTTCTATCTCTGAATTCAAGATGAATTTAGAACCTTGGAGTACTCATTTTTGGCAATCCAACCTAGTTTTTAATATCCTACATACCTGATATCATATCTTAGTTGGTGATGTTGTTTTTCATTAAAATTCCTTGTATTAGCATATTTTAACTGTACATATAATTTCAATTTAATGCAAGGATTTTTATCTAGAGTCAATGGACTCTTTGCATTCCATAAACATACTAAAAGCACATGTCAGGACTTACTGTGCTCTACATTGTGCCCACATTTCCACCATACTCTTCAAGGGTGCAGGCCTTAATGGTTGATTGCCATGGCTTGAATATGGTTTGGCTCCTCAGAAATTCACAGCGACATTTAATCCTCATAATGGGGTATTAACAGGGTGGAAAGATAAAACTGGTTATGGTGGTCAGAGGTGAGACCCTTGGCAGTTGGTTCAGATTGGACAGGGTTTTCAGGATGGAGGCCCCTTTAAGAGAAAGGACAAATAAGGTGATACACACACATGAATATTACCATCTCCTCTCCAACACAGATCTCTTTCATGAGGCCATCAGCTGTGATGTAATAAACCCAAAGTATCTTTATAGGAGTCAATGCCATATGTTTTAGCTTTCACACTTGTGAAAGCTAAATAAAGACCGTTTTCTTTGTAAGTTGTCAGCCTAAGGTATTTGGTTATAGTAACAGAAGATGGAACAATATGCTTATACAGTTTTTGTTGTTTCTGTTCATGTCACAACATTTTCCCTATAGAAAAATATACTTGCTGTGCATGCATGAGGAAAATTCAATCCTCAGAACCATGTAAAAATCAAAGTGCATTGGTCCATGTTTACAATCTCAGCCCCAGGTTGTTAGAGAAAGGAAGATACCCAGGGCCCTGTGGCCAGTTAGCAGAGCTAGGTCAATGAGAAACCCTATCACAAAAAACAAGATGGATGGCTCCTGAGGAGCAATACCTACAATCATCCTTTGAACTCAACATGCATGTACATGCATACATGTGCACGCACGTATGTACACATAAGTTAGCACTTCCATGGCTCTGTATTCAACACACCCATATAAAGTATTGTACAGATCTTCCAATGTATCAGCTACTGTTTTAAGTATTTTTCAAATATGAACTTACTGCTCATAGGGCAGCTGTGGAGAGGTGGTATTTACAGATGGGAATGAGTGCACACAAAGCTTAAATAACTCAGACAGCAAAGTCGGTAAATGGCAGAGACAAAATTCCTAATCTCTACTGACTCTCCTTTCTCATCTCAGGTATGTGAACTTAGGCGTGTTATTTGCATCCAAGGATCTGCATAGTTGTTGATATAACTTAGATTTTCTCCTGCAGCTTCCGGCTGAAGACCAATGTGAAAGCTTTGACAGTGCAGGCATATCACGTGTGCTGTTAATGTCTCTACCATCCCCCTCCACTCTGTCAATAACGTTGTTTTGTATAATCATACTCCTTAAATCAAACCTTTCGGTCTGACTAGAGAGTATGGAAAATGGTAATTGCGTCTGAACTGAATACAAATCATTAATACTTCAACAATATGAATAACAATCTTTAACACTTTATCAGGTTTTTCCACTGTGACAGAACCATTTTATATTGACCTGATATTTTACAGGGGATGAAAAAAATGCTCTTGGACAATTTACTTTCCCTCAGGCTTTGGAAAATCATTCATTGCCTCTCTGTACCTGTAGTTTTGTGTCTGTTTGTGAGTTTACAAAAAAAAAAATCGTGTCTGTGCAAATAGACATTTCTCCTGTCATGATTCCCCAAATAATATAGTAAGACCACCATCTATGTTATGCTTACAATGCATTGGGTTGGGTATTATAAGGAATCTAGAGATGATAACAGCTCACTGTGAATGTATGCAGACTTATGAAAATACTTAGCCCTAGGGGAAGGGGCTTTAACATCCTTAGAGTTTGGTATCTTTGGGGGTCCTGGATCCAAACTCCCTTGGATGCTGGCAGATTGTAGAAATGTTATAAAGCCTCTTTAACTACTGTCATTTCTAGATCAAAGGACTCCATTAAAGGAGTAGTTTCACCTGCAGTGAGCTGGGATGGGGACACTTGCTCATGTGCCCTCCTTCATGCCTTCTCTCTGATTGCTTTTACCTGCTAATGCCGGGCAGAGCAAGAAGTGCCTTCATCCCCTGAACAAAGGGAGCCTAACTGATGAAACGCAAGCAAAAAGCAACATCAAATAGCTTATTTCAGAAATTTTAAGAAATCTACTTTCTACTAGTTTTTCAAAAATTTACACATGTGACCATGAAATCTTACAATTTTGTAATTAGTGGTCAATATGATACTTTAAAAAAACTATATACGTGGGTGAAGAGATGTCCTTTAAGGCATAAGTATTATATTTATGTCTACCTAGGGACTCTTAGTGAGGCTTCTTAAGTCAATGGGAATGGGAGTGCTGTAAAGGGAAGGTTGCCAACAGTGAGGTGGATTGTTCAATAGAGTTTATATATTTATGGATTTCTTTTGCTTAGGTTCTTGGCACGCTTTCTGAATGACAACTACAGTTGGAAATGGGAATATTTTGTAAATAATTATGATGCTCTTTGAATCTGACATCCTAATAGGCACAAGATGGTGTATGAGTGAACTTACCTATGGAAATTGTCAATCCAATTATTTCAGCTAACTCATCCATCAAGTCAGATCGCTCCCTAATCAATGACTAGATCATTAGGGGTAAGGATGGGCTGAAGTTCCCAATAAGTAGTGCTTGGGTCAATGTCAAAGGCACAACTGTGATTCCTATGAAGTATGTAACTGGCTAAGCATAATAGTTCTCTAATTACGTCTTATGTTTTCATTTTTTGGTCTCAAATCAGATGTCTACATTGTATATTTTTCCTTGAGGCACTTATTTAGAAAAAGAAGAATATTTGGCCATAGTACATACAGGTTTAAAAGTGCTTCATACAGAGTTCACAGGGATAAAAAGATTTACCTGAGATTTATTTCTCAGGCTCAACAGTTTTCAATAAATTCAGTGTCTTCCTCTGCAGAGTCTAGCTGCGTTTGAGATGTTAACGATTACCACCGTGGAGCAGAACACTTTAGAGTAGCTCTCTTACCGGGGAGACTACTACTGACTACCCAGAGAGAAATTGATTAGGAGTCTCATTGACACTCTTCATGTTCAGACAAAGACAGTCGGGGAGGGAAAGAGGCCAGACACCATCTGGCTTCTCCCACTGACCCTATGAACTCTTCGTGGTACTTGGCCTCTCTTTGAGGAGTATCATCTACCCAATTCCAATTAAATATACCCGAGCCAAAGGCCAGAGGCACAAGCAAAACTGCTTTAAAGCTAGATATGTCTCAGAAGAACAGGACTTGTTTAGGGAGATTGGGGTGCTTAAGAATAAAAGAGCCCATGCATGATGTTTGGGGGAGTATGGCGTTATTGTCTTTGAGATATTTATTTCCTCCAAAAACTCGATATACAACTCCATTCTTCTTTATGCAGACAATAAGGCTGCAGTGCCTCTGCTACAGATGAAGGCTGTCAGAATTTTAGAGCCTATACTCCAAACCTTTTTGGACCTTTTATTGCTCTGCTGCAAGAAGTTTAAACTCTCCCAGTAACCCTGAAAATGTACCCCACCCCCAGTATAGGATTGTTCCCATGTCTCCCTAGTACAGTGAGAGTTTCAGCTCACTCAGTGTTCCTCCATATGTGTGGTTTCCTCCCTGTTCTATTTGCATGGGTACAGATGCCTGGGTGGCCTGTTAGTTCAAAACCTAGAGTTTACTTGTTCCGTCAAGATTCTTGAGAAGTCTTGGTGTGACACCCCACCCCTCAGTAGCAATGATACAGCTTGATTATCTGCACAGTGCTAAGCATAAACCGTATGTGATACCTGGGCATTTTGTTGACTCTGTGTGCCCTCTTGTCCAAAGAAATCAATCAAGGTGGCAGATGACAAGGCAATGTCATTTAGGACTTCATTTAGGACCATGACTTCCCACTGCCTTCCCAATATTGGGAAGGGTCTGAGTGCTTGGCAGCTGGCCAGAGGTCTCAGCTGTCACAGAAGGCTGGAAACCAAAGAAACACATTTAAAATGCAAGTGCTCTTTTCAATCTGTCTGATTAATACTGTAGTAGGCTTAACTGCTGGTGTTCAGGGCATGAGAAACTCACAAAGTTTACTTCTATTAGCTTGGTTTTAATTGCCAGCACTCAGTGAGATAGGGTTTTGCTTCTTTTTCTACTCTTCACATCACGTTGATTGCAGGAAAGCTAAGCAACACTATACATTATTCTGTTCTTCTATTTTTCTCCCTGCCCAAGTGCCATATAGCCCACTGTGAATGAAAGGCAGAGCCTCTAGGGGTCAGTGCAGCGTAAAAAATGGCAACGCTGGGGTGTTAGTACTGGATCCTTAAGGTTCCCGTCATAGCTCTGTCCCTATTTCATTCTAATGAGGGAACTGTCCTATTACTTCATGCTGAGCTTGCCTTCAGAAGCCATCCCCTTGATGCCCATTTTCCTTTAATATAAGTTTAAACATTTGCAATCAAAGGCAGCTCTAATTTGAAACTTAAGACTGGCAGTGATGTTTTCAAATGTGATGCTTTTCACCTTTTCTGTCTGAACCTGGAAGGTTGTCCCCTCCTCCTCGCCTTTCAAAGCTTCATGGTGGGGTGGGGGGGAGAGGCCTGCAGCTGTCATTTCACCCCTCTTTATCTGCCTCCCCCTTCTCTTTCTTTTAGAGAATAAAGATCCTCGGTTTGAGGCTGCACCCATCCTTTGATTGTGTTATGCCCTTCAGCTTTTGTCTTTCAATTTTGAAATTTTCCTAACTTCTTTCATGACACTATCAAAGGTCAATTAAGATTGAGGCCTGGTGGGGCCAGTGTGGGGACGTATGAAAGAAGGAGAAAAAGTTCAGGACACACACACTTGCAGACGGCCGGGCTACTGGGGCACCACGTTGGATAACACACTGGTGATCTCTTGAGGGCGTTGTCCACCCTCATTGTGCTCATGACCCTCGTTTTAACTGCTTCCCTGTACCCCTTTGTCCCTCAGTGGTGCTCACCCCACCTCTGAGACAACCCTCAGTAGCATCACAGATGCTCCAACACCAGCATCCCGTTTCAGACCGTGATCTCCTTGCGTGTCTGGCTCCTGTGGGATATTTCTTGGTGATCTGCTTCTGCGTTGCTGCCTCTCAGTGTCTTATTCCCTCCTCATGACTCTGGGAGGTCACATCTTCCATTCTCCTGGCTAACAACGTTGTGACCTATCCTGACATCTTGGAAGTAGTCCTGCAGCCTTGCTTTGGGGTTTTGAGCAGACACACCAATTGATAAAAGTTGACGCGGTGGCTCATACCTCCTTTTTAAACTCTGTGCCGATTACTTTTTTGTACTCTTGACACAAACTAGAGTCACCTGGCAAGAGGGAACTATATGGGAGTCTGATGTAACACCTTTTTTGGGTAGGTCAACTTGTTTTTATGATTTTATATATCACTTTACATATAAAAACAATATATGTTATATATATTTTATATATCACCTTACATATAAAATTCTCTCTCTCTCTATCTCTATATCTATCTATCTATCTATCTATCTATCTATCTATCTATCTATCTTTCTATCTATCTATCTATCTATCTATTTATTTATTTATTTATTTAT
>CABHPP010144711.1:0-31716 GCA_902168425.1 Peromyscus attwateri | reverse complement strand
CTATCTATCTATCTATCTATCTATCTATCTACCTACCTATCTATCATATAAGGGCTACTTCCTACCTAACAACTCTGGCATCTCCAACAGGCAAATATTTCCCGGGCTCCACAACAGCCAGACCAGACGTTCTCTTTTTCCTTTTTTTGAGAACAGATCCTGACACATTCTGCCGGGCATTGTGATGATGCCTTGCCGCCTCCCTTGACCATCGCAGTTGGTGCTGATGTTTGTTCTTGACACCTGAGGCTTGGCCGCTCTAGCTCTTTAGCATCCTGCAGCTATTGTCCTGCTCTAAAACAGAGAGGACGCCAGAACTCCTTCATGTCCGGGCTCTTTGATGCGGCACTGTCATGCTGTATTGGAAAATGATGTGAGGGCCATCCTCCCCCAGCTATAGGTCACATCTCTCTGGTTTCAGGGCAGTTTCTTTTGCTCCCAAAGCAACATTGAAAATAAATCTTCGAGTGTTTGTAGGTAGCCCTTAGCTTTGTAAGACTATCTGGGATAGAGAGCAGTCTGAATGATTTAAACCATCATTCCTCAAAATTACTCTATTTACACCAACAGTTCTCAACCTATGGGAGACCCACAGGACTTGCATATCAGGTATCCTGTATATTAGATATTTACATTATGATTCATAACAGCAGCCAAATTACAGTTACGAAGTAGCAATGAAATAACTTTATGGTTGGGGTCACCACAATATGAGGAACTGTATTAAAGGGTCACAGCATTAGGAAGGTTAAGAACCACTGATTTAGACTATTCTAAGACACTGCCATGAGACCATCTGAGCCCACCTGCCCTGAAAGACATATCTCGATGGGACTTTCCAGCATGAATATGACATCAAGTAAGATGGAATCATAGTCCTTTCCTAATTCCATAAAGATGGGCCTCAAGTTGAGGGCAAATTTCTGTTGTGAGAAATAGAATAGCAGACCTGAAATGCCAATCCCTTCCTTCCACCAAAGTGGGGGATACTCACATTGTTCAAAATGTTTGTAGATTATGTATTACACAAAGGAGATAATGTTAATAAAATGTATCTGAAAACTATACCCTTGTGTCTTTCTCTAATATTTGGAAGCATCTAGAACATATTAATAAACAGTGCCAGTATCTAACTTAAACACATAAGCACATTATTGTAGTAACATTACTTGTACTTTCCTTTAAAGAGGTTCTATGGATTCAGAAAGAGTATTTAGTATTAAGAATGGTTTTAGGGAGAGGAGGAACAGCCTGATGTGAAAGGCCTGCACTGCCACCTGAAGCCATGGTGATACAGATATCTGTGCTGCCGAGTGCCATGTCTGGGTACATGGCCCTTCTGCAGCAGGGGTCTGTGTCGACGTCCGTGGCCAGTGTCACAACCAAGACCATGTGGACCTCCTTGGTCTGAGCTGCCATCTGAGGTCATGTTTATGTCTAAGTACTGTGCTGAGCTGGACCAAGTCCTTACCAACTACCACACGGTGGCTCTAGTGGTGATGTGGACACAGGAGAGGTGGCCTCACCCCTCCCTGGATGCCCCTTGAGCTGGTTGACCAACTCAGCTAGCACCCAAGCCCTGATCCAGGGCTTTGAGCTGGCTCACCCCAACACCTAACCTATCTATAAGCTGCTGGAACACATGAAGGGGCCGGTCCTGCAGAACCAAAGCTGCAGGACCTCCATGACTCAGAGCAATAGGAGGACATCCGAAAGGAGTCTCGACGAGGGTCCAGTATTGATGGTGAAGTGAAGGGAGCAGGCAAAAGCACCTTGTCCTGAGTACTGCCATTTTGACTTCTGACTCCATCACACCTGTAGGGTGAAATGAAGTTCAGGCTCCCAAGCCCTGGGGTAGCTGAGAACTTTCCAATGGCTGATCAACCTTCTCCTTAAACCACAGAAACAGTCCTTATGCATCTTAAGTTCTCTAGAAACATCATGGCTGTTCCTAACCACAGAGGGAACAGATGAATCTGATGGGTTGCATTGTGTATTGATTGACAATGATTGAACATTCAAGGAAGCCCCTGGTCTCTAAGCCCTGATTGGTAAAAATTGTAACTGTTACTTGGCAACAAATATTTGTAACTTTTGTGCTTATAAATCCCATTTCTGCCCCTGCTTGGGGCTGTCAGGAGGAAAATGGCACATGAGTCCTTGTCCTGCAGCCCTGATCAATCAGTGACCCGCTTATGTGGTGATTTATTAAAATATTTGGTGGCGCACGCCTTTATTCCCAGCACTCGGGAGGCAGAGCCAGGCAGATCTCTGTAACTTAGAGGCCAGCCTGGTCTACAGAGCGAGTTCCAGGACAGGCACCAAAACGACACAGAGAAACCCTGTCTCAAAAAACCAAAAAAAAAAAAAACCCCACAAAAATCTTTGGAACCCATAAATGTTGTCTCTCTCCTTCCTGATGGAGCATAATGGGCTAGGTGTAACAGTAGCAGAAGCCAGAGGCCTCGAACCAGACCAATGACTCATTGCAAAGAACATTTGTAAGTAAAGCTATGGACAGAAGGGTCTACTGTGTAACACACCATGACAAAATTGCAGCTTCTACAGTGAAATTTAAAATTTTTTTTTAATTTTCTATTTTCTTTTGTGGGGGAGGATATAAGGGCAGAGGGATGATACAGAAGGACTGGGAAATGAGTGGGATTGGAGCACATGATGTGAAATTTACAAAGAATCAACTAAAAAAAAAATGGAAAAACAGAATGGCTTTAGGGGCCCTAGTTTTCCTTTGATGCATAAAATGGCTATCATCAGAAAATAATTTAAGAAATATATTCAAGATTATCCTGCAGGAATTTTTGTTTTTATATCCTACTTTGGTGTGATGTATCTCTGAAACAAGAATTCTGATACACAGACTTTTTTTTTTCTACTTCAGGATTTTTTTTTTTTTCAAGCTTGCGGAAGAGCTATCTGAAATTTCTAGGTAGCAATATTTTGATTCTGAGTATCCTTTTTTCTGACTGATTTCTATTGATTGGAAGCTAAATCCTGGTGAACCTATGGGTGATTTGTGGTTTTAAGGAGCTCTCTAAATCATTGGAGAGGGAAACCTTAAAATAGCAACGTGAGGTACAAATATTACAGACCACTATTTACCTACTGAGAAACTCAAGGTATAGAGATTATGCAAAGAAGCTCTCTTTATGCTTTTGCTTGTGCTATGATTTAAAAAAAAAATTGGTGTGCTGGCATATCTAAAATTTTCCTAGGAAGCATGTGTTTCTGAAAATACAGAACTAGATGTCATAGTTTCAGAGTCAATAGCGGGCTTAGAGCTCGGGTCTGCTGGGGCTTCTGCACTCCCCTAGCCTCAGTTCAAAGGGAAACGCTGCATTTCTAGCACCCCAGTATTGTTCCAGAGACATCTGGAGAGAAGGGGAGTCAGAGTACTGCATTGATGGTGTTGAAAATGGGAGCATGGGTGGTGTGGCTCAGTGGAACGACCCTGCGCGAGATCAAAGCTAGAACCTTTCAGCATTCCCCCACACTCCCTGCTTGCTTCACTATGGTTTGAAATACAAAGTCTAAGCCAGAAATGGCACGGTAGGTGATTTTTGGTTCGGAGCACAGCCTCCCCAGCAAAGAGCAGGATGAGGAACCCAGCGAAGCTCCCCTTCTTGGTCTGTCTTTCCGTTTCATCGATAAGGTTTGGCTGTTTAACGTTGTTTTCTTGGATAAACTACATAGTGCGCATGTGCACAGTGCACACGCTCGAGCCTGTTTCAGCAACTTAACCTTAGGAATTGGATGCTCACGATACAATTCATGGGCCTGATTCTTAGGATTCAATTCCTGGGAACTTCTACATGCATGGAACTCCATGCTTCACACTGACCACTCAAGTCAAGGTGTGCCTTTTAATGTGATTCATGTGTTGCTTAACGTGATCTCCACATTTTTCAAATTAGGCTTTGCTAGCGCACACTTGGCCCTTTTCCTTATCCATTTCTGGAGTACTAGTTTATTCAATGTAAGTTTACCCGAAACTAGAACTATGGGTCTCTTGAGTCTAATGACTAAACTGTATACAAAACATGCCAGGATACTGTGATTTCTCAACTACTACTCCGCTTTTTTTTTTTTTTTAAAAAAAACATAAAATGTGACGTGCGGTTTGCCTTTTATTATCCAAACATGATAAAACTCCAACTTACAAGCTATAAAATGAGGATGTTATTATTCACATTATGAAAGTGTGTCTGCTTTACAGGAAAATTTTTTAAATAATTTCTTTAAATTGCCTTGGGGTACATTTGAAATAGAATTCGACTCAAATGCTGATTCACAATCCAATTTTTGGGATGGCATATAATACATAAATTGAGACATGATTGCATACAGAGTAGTTTTAGGCCCATTATTAATACATTTCTGAAAGAGCTCTTGACCATACTCATTTATTTCTCCTATTTTATTCTAATTTCTCTAAATCTGCAATCTAGAATCACTTCTTTCTACTCATCCACCAACATATATAACTCCGTTGTTTCACATCAGCACGAAATCAAAGACCTCATGGAGACTGGATTAACAGTGGAGACGCCTAAGGTTAAAATCAGGAAAAATGACCCTTCAGCCTGTACTAATGGTGCCATTATGCTTGATTTGAGCTATTACAATCCTTGTAGATAGTGAAACTATGCGAAAGAAAGTGGATATATTCCTGCAGAACACTGGACAACTGTACGTAAATGGTTCTTAGTCCCCAGATAACAGCTAAGACTGATGAACCACAATGGAAGATCGGCTTGGTTCACTGGCTTCTCGGGACCCTTAGGCCTCTGTTCACACTTAGAGGAGCAATAAAAAAGCAGTGTGCACCATGGAAATACGTGTACCAAATCGACATATGAACAGAGGCCTAAGGCGATTTGGTACACGGATTTCCACGGTGCACACTGCTTTTTTTATTGCTCTCCTAAGTGTTGTGAAAGGCAAGGCCTCAGTTTTTGCCATTTCACGAACCTAGTGCCTAGCTGGTACCTCATGGGATTCTACATAAGCCTGCTGCGAGACCTTGTAGAAAGGGCCAGGAAACTATGTTTTAGCAAACCAGCTACCCAAACCCATACAGACATGAATCTACCACCTTGTTTCCCAGATGGAGCAGGAAGTGTGGCCACATGTGACCATTGATAGCTGAAGTACTGGGAGTACTGAGAATGGAGGAAGAGGAGGCAGACTGAGGGTGAGGAGAACAGAACTATGACTGATCCATGAAAGGCTTTGACTTTCAAGCCACCCAAAGCTTGTTGCTTATCACCAAAGCTGGCTCTGTTTATGAAGCAAATCACTCCTGGGGCCAGTCTAAAGAAACTTGTTTATTCTCATAGCGGATAGGGTTTGAAAAGTTAGCTTTTTCCTCATAGGTTTTGTTCTGAAACAAGAACCAAGAACCACATCTTTGTCATTTAAAGTACTAGAGTCCACACAGAGTTCTCTCAGACAGCGGGAAACCTGCGGACACAGCATTAGGAGGTGGGTGAGCTTCTAGAGTCCTGTGAGCTGTGTGGCTGGTCTTTCCCCTCTAGGTTGTGGGTCCCTGCTGATGGGGTGCTTTGTGTTGAACATATTTATAGGTCTTTTCCATACTATCTCAAGACAGCCTTTAATTCAGAAACTCATGAAGATAATATTAGTGCAATAATGACCAAACTCATACATTAGAATGAAAACCATGCATGCTTATTATAACCAGTGGTGATAAGTTAGGGTTCTGTCGGAAACTTCTAATTCTTTCTCACTGAGAAAGTGAGGAGTAAAAAATGAAGAGAAAGGTCCATATTCCTGTCTGATCTGGACGTATCTTCTTCCATTACCTAAAATATGGTCATCCTCTTGAGAGTTTAAACTCCTAACCCTATACAATTGTGTCTAGAGCAGAGGTTCTCAACCTGTGGGCTGTGGCACATTTGGCAAACCTGTAGCTCCAAAAATATCCACATTATGATTCATAACAGTAGCAAAATTACAGTTATGAAGTAGCAATGAAACTCATTTCAAGATTGGAGGGGCGGGGGAGTCACCACCACATGAGGAACTGTATTAAAGGGTTGCAGCATTAGGGAGGTTGAGCACCACAGTGCTAGAGATTTGCTTCTATCATATTTTCAGTAGGCACCCATGTTAACTTTTATTTTTGTAAAGAAGAAAAATATTCTTTTACATATAGCGTTTACCGACCACATTCCCAATGGGGTCAGTTACCTCCACAGACTCTGCAAATGGTATGCTCACTGTCGTTAGCCCAGGAGTGGGACACCAGTTGTTTGTTTTTGGCTCTTTGATCTCTTACCCCAATTGTTCTCAAAGCATTGGACTACTGCCTTTCCTTTTTCCCATTGTGTACCATTTATTTTCTCTCCTGTCAACAGAAACGTAGCTTTCTGGTTAGCGCGAGACTGAGACGAATCCCCTGTGAGAAGGAGCATGGACACCTGGGTGCTTCTGTTGTAACTTTCCTAAGACACTGCAGCTTGCAGCAGCCAAATTATAACCTTTTTTTTTTTTTTTAAAAAAAAGGCCACACCTCACATCCCCAGGGTTTTAAAAGTAGAGTTGGTGACAAGAAGAATTTGAAAAGGCATAATATAGAAGAAAATAAGATATCATGCATTGAGCAGGTGTAAACAATGGCCAATGAGTGCCAGATTTCTTATGAATGGGACGGAATGGAAGGTTAAGATACTTGGAGTTACATCACAAGCACCTCCCCATCTTCAGCCTTAGAAAATGGCTGAGTGTATAAAACTTGCTTGGACTATTCAATTTATTCTAGTTCCTAATTTTTTTTTGAATTCTGAGAATTTACAACCACACATAACTCAGTTGAGAAATTACAACCTCTCAGTATTTGAGAGGTAAAATACATGCTGGACTGATTCCCTGGAGTCCCTTTGTACTTAGGAGAAGATGCGTGGGTAGTTTATGATTGGATACACTTTAATCTAAGGCTGGAAAGGGAAAGGAAACTTTCAACACAGGCAACTGGGATCTTGGCTTACTTCATTCACTCTAAGGCTTTACAAGCTTCCAGATGCCTTGGACACCTGTGTACTGTGGTACCCCAGGGTACCTTTATATGTAGCTATTGCAAGTGTGACTAAAATAGTTATGAAACGTAGCTCAAGCAGCTGACATGTAATAAAGCGGCCGATCTCCAATCTTTTATTGGCTGTTTTAATACTATAAGCACACTCTTGAAGGGCATAGGAAGCAAAGGTATTGATTTTTGCTCCATTTGGGGTAGGTTAGACGTTAGTTGTATTGACAGCTGCTTGTCCCCAGGGAGCTTGTTTGAAGGAATAAACACATCTCTTTTCTGGGTTAGACAGGCCTTCCACCAGAGGGTTCCCTCTAAGAGTGAACATGGAAGGATTTCTCAGGCTCATGCTTTACACTAGAAAAGATTACTACTAGTCATTTGAGGATGTTGCTATGATTTCTTTGGCACTACAGGACTTAGGGTCATTGGATGATCCAGTAACTCAGGCTCATCAATTCAAATTATCTACAGATTGGAATCTCTTGGCTAAAGAGATAGGAAGAAACTGTTAATAACGGTCCTTCAGCATCTACCAGCTGGTATAAAATTATTGCATTAGCCTATAATTGTTAGTCTCAGTGTTCAGATCGTTCCCATCCAGGACTCTGATTAGCATACAGAGGGAGCTTCTCAGACGTATTTGTCAACGGAAAATCAAATGTTAGAATATTGGAGGACATATAGATAAGTTTGATTCATGGAAAATTAGAGAAGGAGGCAAAATTCAGCATTATCCCATTGGATGTTAATCTCTCTTACTTGTATTCCCCATCTGGGGTGGGAATTTCTGGGTTTATTTTAAGATTTATAACAAATTGTTGATATCTTTTCATAGAATTAAAATCACATGGTGGTTTAAATGGCTGCTTAGTGTCCTATCTGCATTAGTTTTTTTTGCTTTGTTTTTGTAGTTGTTGTTTGGCTATAACAATAGAAACCCTTATGGGAAGAAGGATTTTCTTAGCTTGTGCTCCCAGAGGGTTCAGGGCAGGAAGGGCAGCTCACACTGTGGGGGAGTGGCAGCAGAAAGAAGGGAGAATTCCCTCTGTTGACTTTCTGGCTTTCCAACTTTTATTCCAGTCAGGCCTTCAGCTCATGGGACGATGTCACTCATTTTAGGGTGGGGTTTCTGTCTTCAATTAATAAGGCCCCAGTAGACAGACCCAGAAGTACACTTCTGTCTCCTAGGTGACTCTAAATCCACTTAAGTTGACAATGAGGGTTGGTTCATCAGCACGGAGTCTCTTCCTCCTTGTGTTATATACTGTCCCTGGACTTTTTCCTTTTTCTCTGCCCAAATCAACTCTCAGAAAGTGTTCAAACTATAGTTATTTTGTTCATCTTGTTAGTTCCTTGAACAAGTACTCAATCAGAAAAGTGTGTTGGTTGGGATGAGAGGGAGCCAGCTGGGAAAGAAGTTAAAGAGGGATGAGAAGGAACAGGAGTAATAGGCTACATCTCCCAGGAATACGTAATCATTTCATCAGATCTAGTTCAAGAGGCTTGCATCCTTTATAGACATCCAGGTCTCGATAATACTAAGGTGTAGGGATAGGAGAGTATGAAGACAGTTTCAACCATATGCTCTTTTGCAAAGGAGGCTAACTATACGAGAGTTATTGTGACATGTATGTAGCTACATATTTGTTTGTTAAGGAAAGGCCTTTAGGGAACTGGGGCTGTAGCTCAGTTCATACTGCACTTGCCTAGCCTTCATGAAGTCCTGTGTTCAGTCCCTGGCACTGCATAAACCGGGGGTGATGTGGTTATCTGCTGGGATATCAGCACTCTGGGGGTGAAGGCTGGATGATTAGAAGTTCAAATCATACCCAGCTGCCTGGGAGTTTGAGACTACCTTGGGCTAAATGTTTTGTCTCAAGAAGAAGAAAAAGAAAGATAAGGGCTGAGGAAATACTTCAGATGGTAAAGAACTTGCTGTGAAAGGAAGAGAAACTGAGTCCTATCTCCAGGACATATGTACAGAAAAAAAAAAAAAGGCATGGTGATACCCAGTAGTGATACCAGTGTTGATGAGGTAGAGGCAGATGGATCCCTGCAGCTTACTGGCCAGTACCAGTGTTGATGAGATAGAGGCAGATGGATCCCTGCAGCTTACTGGCCAGCCAATTTAGCCTAATCAGTAGGTCCCAGGCCCCAGTGACAGACTCAGTCTCAATTATTAAAAAGAAAAAAAAAACCACAAAGAAAATAGTTTCTCATTTCAATTTTTAAATTTTTATTAGTAATTTAATTTTTTTAATTTAAAATTTCAGTTATTGAGAATTTCCTACATGACTACAGTATATTTACTTCATTTCAACCCATCTCCTCCCCCTCTAACTCCTCCTGTATGCCATGCCCATCCCTCTCTAGTTCATGACCACTTCTTCTATAATTATTGCAGTTACACACACACACACACACACACACACACAACCTTCTGAGACCATTTAGTGTTGCTCCTGTGTACTTGTGTTTAGGGTGGGCTGCTTGGGATTAGATAATTTATTAGAGGACTCTTCTCTGGAGAAAACTAACTCTCCCCCTCTCAGCAGCCATTGATTGCCTGTGGCTCTTCTTCCAGGGGTGTGGCCTTGTGAAATTTTTCCTAGCTATGCTGGCACGCCAGCTGGTTTTGTCATTATGCAAATTTATTTAGGCAACTATATTGTTGAGATTTCATGGGTCTATCATCTCAGTCATGCCTAGAAGATGCTGTCTTGAAGCTGGTGTCCTGGTCTTCTGGCTCTTGCAGTCTTTCTAGCCCCTCTTCTGCGAGGCAGGGGTAAGGTGCTACGTATAGATATACCAACTGGGGCTACTCACCCCAAGGTAACTTACCTGCATTTTGACCAGTTTCGGATGTGTTTAGTGGCCTCCATCTTTTTTATATACAAGTTTATTTGATGAGGGGTGAGAGATATACTTATCTGTGGGTATGAGGATAAATAGATTTCAGTTAGAAGGGAGACTGACTTAGGAACATAGCAATATCATGTTATCCGCTAGGGTCTTTGGGCACTTTAGAGGCAGGTAGTTGGTTACGTGTTTAGTACCAGGCATTAATTACCTCATAGTGAGTGGGCCTTAAGTCCAATTAGACAGTTGTTAGTGATTCCCAGGACAATAATGCCACTACTGCATCACTTGTGGCATCTTTTTGGGCTGGTCATTGTTGTGATTGATTGCTTTTCTCTTTCGGCAGCTTGCATCACATCTTCCGATACTAGGAGATTTAGTCCTCAGGGAAGAGGCTTTTGGGTCAGGTCCAGCTTCATTTCTCTATGTCCTGCGCCTGAGGTGTGTGGTGTCTTCAACAAAAGGGTCTTACCTTCAAGGTCTGGGGGGGGGGGCAACAAAAGACAATGACAATAGCCTATATTGTTTTGGGAATCTCTTGGATCTTTCTGATCAAAAACTCAAAGGGAGATTTCTTTTGCCTGGCATTCCTGTTAGTTTATGGCTCCTAAGGAAAGCATTGACACTATATGTGGTGTAACTCCATTTAAACATACATATATATATACACATTTATATACATATACACACATATATACATATATATGTATATATTTATGTGTGTGTATTATACATGTATATATAGTGCAATTTTAAGCGAGATTATAAGATAATATATTATTATGTTTTCAAACATCCTTAGTGAGATTTCTGTCCTCTTTCTTCCTTCCCTCAGTAAACTGGTCTTCCCCAGTTTTCCTCTTCATTGCGCCTGAATCCTACTAACCCCCTTTCTAGAGCCCCTCCTCTTCCTTTCTCCAAATGGTTCTTTCTGCTCCCTAGGCTTCTTCACTTACTCCATTTACTTACTTACAGCCTTTGTCTTCCTGGGTCTATACTTCAGTCAGTATAGTATTTTCCAGTTCCTTCCATTTACCTGTAATTTCTGTGTCTTTACTTTTCTTTCCAGTTGAATAGAATTCCATTGTGTATGGGTACCCCATTTCTCTATCTGTTCATCAGCTGATGGACGTCTTAGGCTGCTTTTGTTTTCTAGCTATTGTGAATAGAGAAGACATGAACATGGCTGAGCAAGTACCTGTGGAGAAGGAAGTTGAGTCTTTCGGGCATATGCCAACAAAGGGTATAGCTGGGTCATATGGTAGATCTATTTTTCATCTTTTTTGAGAATTCTCCACACTGATCTCCAAAGTGGCTGCACTAGTTTGTACTTCCATCAACAGTGAATGAGGATTCCCTTTCCTCCCAAGTTTTAAGGGATTTTATAGTTTCATTTTTTATATTTACATTAATTTTGAGTTAATTTTCATATATGACTTGTGGGTGGGGTGTAACTTTGATCCTTTCGTTGTGAGCATCTAGTTTCTATTTGTTGAAAGGGATGCCCCTTCCCTATTTAGTTGTCATTCATTATTGTTACAAACCATTTGACTGTAATTTAAGGTCTCCATTCTGGACCCTAGAGATCCTCTTCCACTGAGATAGTGTGTGCACATGTGTGTATACATGTAGGCATGCTATAAGAGCAGTTTTAGCTAGTACTACTCTGCTTGATAACTGCAGCTCTGATGGGAGTCTTGTGATTGGAAAGTATTAGTCATTCAGAGTTTTTCCTTTTTGTTCAAGACTGTTTTAGATACTATCTTAGTGTGTGTGTGTGTGTGTGTGTGTGTGTGTGTGTGTGTGTGTGTGTGTGCGTGCACATGGAAGTCAGCGGACAATTCATGGGAATTTGTTTTCTCTTTCCTCCTTGTGTGCCTGGTAAATCGAATTCAAAATTGTCAGGCTTGGGACAAGTTCCATTATCCCTGGAGTCATCTCTTCAGCCTCTGTTTTGGCTACTCTTTTCATTATTTAATTGATTTAATATTTCTGTCTTGAATTGCCTTTTTGTGAAAGAATGAATCCTCTGGTTTGAGAGAATGATATAAAATAAACTTGTGATTTAGGATTTATTATTTGTCTTTTGTCGTCTTTTGTGTGAAAAATAATCAAGACAAGGCAAGATTGTTCAGGGAAAAAAAGGAGGTTTTTGACTACTGTAGGGAGACAGTGATGACCTGGACTAAACAGTAGGAGCAATAATTACAAGTACAGACTGCCTCAATAGAAAAGGAGAGTGGGGTCTGGAGAGATGGCCTGGTGGTTAAGAGCAGCAGACTCAGGTTTGATTCCCAGCCCCCATATGGTGGCTCACAATCATCCATAATTTCAGTTCCAGGGGATCAACCTCTTGTGGTCTTCAGGGCATTGCATGCATGTGGTGCACAGTTATATGTGCACACAAAACACTCCCCCACAAAATAATAAAATAAAATTTAAAAAAGGGGTGACTGTAACTCAGCAAGTGCAACACTCCTTCAGTATATGCAAAAGGATATAAAAGCTTCTTTTAAGTAAGGATGAATTTATTAAACATTAAAACTAAAATACACGCAAGCATAATAGAATTCAGAATGTGTACTTGGGGACTGAATCTACGAATCATAATGTATTGGCTGTTTAACTGTCAGTTTCTTCTTCTGTAAAAGGATTCTGATTGCAAAATTTTAAAGCAAAATATGGGATACATGCAAAAATATAACCAAAAAATTATCAAGAGCAGGATGAGTGAGATGCCTTCAATCAAGCACAGCTCTTTGAAGCAGACAAATAAGAAAGGGTGAGGTGGCAACTTCACTTTTGGGCACTTGATGGTACTTGGATTTCTGTGTCTTGAACCTGCTACCTCACCTCCAGGCATTATTCTCATCATGCCCCCTCCCACCCTTGAGGAGCTTTAGCAGGAATTTTGCAGATCCTCCATTTGCATCTCATGGGCTGATCTCTCATTTTCCTTTCTAGTTAATTTCTCTAGGGAGAAAATTATCTTTTATAGGCACATACTTACTTTTAAATTGATTGCATCCCATTAAAATATATCTATTTTGTGCAAATGGCTTGCAATGTTCATAATATATTAACACAGTGGTATAAACATATATGATAAAAATGTCTATTAGAAATATATGTTCAACTCTACCAAAAGAGAAACATAAACACCAAGCCCGCCACAGAAGCTTTGATCAACAATGGTATCCATATTGCAAGATATACTAGGGTAATGGTGTCACAAAGCTTGTAGGAGTGACCAACAAATGTCTGATTTGACCTAAGGCCCACTGCATGAGTGGCCTTAGGAACCCATATTTCCTGTTTGAGTGACCAAGAACAAGAGATGCATGGCTTAGGAACCTAGGGTAAAGCCAAATACTACTAGTTTAATAGAAAAAAAGAAAGAGTGATAAAATGACTTCTATTGACATTCTGCTATACTCATAGACCAGTGCCTTGTTCAACCATCATCAGAGAAGCCATCTCCTGCAGTAGAAGGGTACTAATACAGAAATTCACAGTCAGACAATATGTAGAGAGTAAGAGGCCTTAGAACACTCAATCCTAAATGGGATGTCTCCATCAAACCCCACCCCTCAGAGCTCAGGGAACCCCAAGGAAGAGAAGGCAGTAAGAGTATAAGAGCCAGAAGGGATGGAGGACACTAAGAAAACAAGGCCATCTAAATCAACATGATCAAAGCTCATATGAACTCACAGAGACTGAGGCAGCATGTACAGGGCTTGCCTGAGTCTGTGCCAGGTCCATTGTGTATATATTATGGCTTCCAGTGTAGTGTTTTTATGGCATTCCTGAGTGTGTGAACAAGCAGTCTCTGATTCTTGTGTCATCTCTTGGGTCTCTTTTCCTTTTGTTTGCTTGTCTTGTCCAACTCCAGTGTGATAGCTTTTGTTTTATATCACTATTTTATTTGTTAATTATCTCATTCTTTCTAATGAGAGACAGAAAGGGCATGGATCCAGATGGGATGGGAGGGTGGGAGGAACTGAGAGGAGTAGTGGAGAGGAGGAGAGGAAAATGCAATCAAGATATATTATGTGAGAAAAGAGTCTATTTAAAAAAAAGTAAGATAGAAATGATGTATACTTGTAGCATGAATCTTAAAAGGTCTTATTAATAAAAACAAACCTGGAGCCAGGTATTGGGGTGAATGCTGGAAGATCAGAGAAACAGGACAAGCCACAGCTAACCTCACCTCGCCAATTCCTCAACTGATCCTGTTTCCTCAGACTGGAAGCCTCTGAGGCCTTATCCAAATGGATCTCAGCTGAATTGCTGCTCAAAAGCCTAAAAGCTTAACCAGGCTCTAGTTCCTGGTCCTCATGCCTTATATACCTTTCTGCTTCCTGCCATCACTTCTTGGGATTAAAGGCGTGTGTCACCATGCCTGACTGTTTCCAGCATGGCTTTGAACTCACAGAGATCTGGATGGATCTCTGTCTCCAGAATACTAGGATTAAAGGTGTGTGTGCCACTATTTTCTGGCCTCTATGTCTATCTAGCAGCTGTTCTGATCTCTGATCCCAGATAAGTTTATTAAGGCGCACAATATATTGGGAGGACACAATATATAACCACATATACTCAAAAGTACTTCCCTGAAAGCGATGAATAACAGGTTTCCTTCTGCCTCGGGCCATTTTGTCTTGAGTTTCCTCATGCAATACTTCCTAAATTTCCACGCACATCTTGGCACCTACTTCATGGTCTTAATCCAGTTACTTGGACACTTCCTCTTGGTTGTTGGTCATTAACAGTTGAGCTTCTCAGCAAGGTGCTAATTTTCTGCCTTTGGAAGGTGACTGTGGCATATCACTGATTGGCTAGTTACCATCACATCACTTTGCATAGGATGAGCAGGACTTAGAAAGAGCTGCTTTCCCTGCTTCTTCCTTCTCTCCCCTGTCTCTAACTCTTCTGCTGGCTTTTGGGACCCTATTCCTCATATTGGGTCACCTTGCCCAGTGTTTATACAAGGGGAGGTGCTTAGTCTTACTGCAATTTGATATGCCATGCTTTGTTGGTATTCATGGGAGGCCTGCCCTTTTCTGAACAGGAACCAAAGAGGATTGGGGGGCTAGAGGGGAGGTGGTGGTAGTGGGGGAGATAGGAGGAGAGGAGGGAGGGGAAACTGTGGTCCTGATGTTAAATAAACAAACAAACAAATAAATAAATAAATTTAATAAAACAAACAAATATTCTTTTAAATTTTACAAATTTATTAGCTACAGTATAATAATTTGATACATTTATACAATGTTTGATAATTGAATAATCAGAAATATCTTTTTTTCCTCTTTCTTTTTTTTTTTTTTTTTACACAGTCTAACTATATAGCTCTGGTTGGCCTGGAACTTGAAATGCAGATCAGGCTGGCCTTGAATTTATGGAGATTTACCTATTTTTGTCTCCCACCTGCTGGGATTAAAGGTGTGTGCCACCAACATGGTCTCAGAATTAGCATTTTCATCCTCAACACTTATTTTCTGATGAACATCAAATAATTACATATATTTATGGGGCACAGTGGGATATGTCAACACATATCTGCAATATGAACTGGTCACATCAGGCTAGTTGACATTTCCATATTTTTTCCATTTCTTTGTGCTCACAGGCTTTAAACACCCCTTTAGTTATTTGGAAAACATGTGACAGGTTACTATTACTTCTTTTGAGACAGCGTCTTGCATGTAGCCAAGCCTGGCCTCAGCTCCCCAGGTTCTGGGATCATCGGAATGCTTTAGTGCTCCCAATTGGTTAGTGACTGTTTTTGAGAGGGAATCTCTCGTTGTAGTCTACGCTGTCCTCACACTCACTATGTGTCTTAGCCTCTCAGGCATGGAGATTTCAGGTGAGACTCACTAGGCTCAGCCAGTGTGCTGTACACTTACCCCCTATTCTGTAGAAACTCAGACTTAGTGCTTCTGATTTTGGGTGCCTGTTCTCCAATCTTAAAAAAAAAATAAGGCAATTCTTTATTGATTGTTTGGGAATCATACACCCCAATCCTGCTCACCTCCCAGTCCTGTCCCTCCCTCACCCATGTAGCATTCCCCCTTAAAAAAAAACCCACCCCAAATCAATTAAAAACGAAACAAAACAACAACAGCAAAATCCTACCTCCTCCATCTTTCTAACACCTCTTCAATCATCCTAGTGGCATTGGGTGCTGTGGTGTGTCACACAGTATACCCTTTTGTGCAATCAGTCCCACCCACAAAATGTTCATTGCAATGAGTCATTGGTTTGGTTCAAGGCCTCTGACATCATCACTGGACTCTCATTGAAACTTCTCTTGGACATCCTGCTGTTGCCCTGAGTCATGGGAATCCTGCAGTTATCATTTCGCAGGACCAGTCCCTTCACACACTCCAGCAGGTCATAGATGGGGTAGATGTTAGGGTAGGCCAACCCAAGGCCCAGGATGTGGGTCTGGGTGGTAGCTGAGCTGGTCAGTCCAGGCCACTGAGACCATCCCTCTTAGGGGAGGGGCAGAGCCAGCTCTCTTAGGCACATGGTTAGGGGTGAGGCCATCTCTCCAGAGTGCAGGGGGGTATCTGAGGGTAGCTGGGGGTAGCTAGGGGCAGCTCTCCCATGGTGGGTGGGGACAGCTTTCCTGATGCTGTGTCCAGCGAGGGGCAGGACCATCTATCTCAGGGCCAATGAGGGGTGAGCTAGCTTAGCATGGCCCTCAGATTTCAACATCCATGGTTCCTATGACCCCCTGTGGCAGCATGGGCCATGGACATCACCACAGACCCCACTTGCAGCAGGAACACGCAGACATGGCCCTTCCTGTCTCAGCCTGGAATCTCAGCCTGGACCCCACTATGGCCACAGTGACAGCACAGGCCACCCAGATCACTATGGCCTGGGTGCTAGCAATGCCCTCAGTTACCAACATGGTAACTGGTCTCAGATGGGTGTCCAGACCCCAGGCATTCATATGGCTCTTAGTGGTAACAGGAACCCTGCTCATCAACTCTGACACTGGCTGCTTTTGGGTCAGACCTTGGCCTGGAAGACATTGTGGCCCTGTGTGGCAGAGCAGGCCACTCAGATTGGCATGGCCTCGGTAGCAGCACCGCCCTCAGACACCAACATGGGCACAGATTGCAGCTGAGACCCTGGGCATCTGTGTAGTCTTTGGTGTTACCATGGGCCATGGACATCATCACAGACCCTGGCTGTGGTAGGGACATGGACTTTGATATCCTCATCAGCAGCCCAGGCTTGGATGTCACCATAGCCCCAGGTGGCAGTGCAGGCTACTCAGATTGACATGGCTCCAGTGGCAGGATGGCCCTTGGACACCAACATGGCCCCAGGTGGTGGCCTAGACCCATGGCATCTGCATGGCCTTCAGTGATATCAGGAGCCACAGACATCAAGGCAGATCCTGGCCTCAGACCCAGACATGACCTCCAGCTGCATCCTGGCCCAGACATCACCATGGCACCTTGTGGTAGCACAGGTCACTCAGACCTACATGGCCCTCAGATCCCCACTTGACCTCAGGTGACATGCCATCTGTTCTCCAAACTTGCACTAACTTCTCTTCAATATCAGAAGTAAGTCTATAAAAAAATCTAGAAGAATGCATAGAGAGAACATGTCACAATAGTACAGGCAATGTTTTTTTGCATAAGAAAGACCACTCCAAACATAGCTAATAAATACAAAAATAAATAGACAAATAGGAATATATCAACCCAAGAAGTTTCTGCACAGCAAAGAGAACAATCAATCAACAGACTGAAGACAATTTACAGAATGATAACAAATTGCAAACTCTCTGACAGATTAATATTCAGGATATATAATGATCTAAGAAAACTGCAGTGTCAAATCAACCCCAATGCACAAGCCGAGAACGAGAAGAATAGACAGCTGCTTCCTCCCACACCATTTCTTTCCAGGCCCAAACTGAGCTAGGAGTTGCATCTCTGTCCCCGTTTACTGAGTCTGACTGGAAATCCTCATCCTACATCAGCACTCCAGGTCCAGTCCATGCAGGAGCTGCGTCTGTCTGCTTTCTTGGGCGATCTAAGTCTCAGGACTCTCACCCCAGTTCTCTCATTGTGCTGCTCCCCCAGACCCTGCTTGCATCATGTAAATGTGGTCCAGCCTGGAGCCATATTCATATGCATTTTCAGAGAATCTGCCTGGTCCCTTGCCCAGCGCTGCCTTTCCACTCTCAGCAGCCTCGACCAGGAGCTGCAACAGGTGAATTGCTTGGATATTAATCACTAAAGCACCTGTCACATCAGTTCCAAGTGGTTTGGAATCAACCCCAGTCTCTATGCTAAATAATCAACACGGAGTACCTGAAGGACTGATTTGCTCACTCACCTGGCCTGACCTGAAAGCAACCAAGTTTAAGCAATGGCTTAACTAGAAATGAACTTCCACTCAATATGCTGGAGTCTTATTTCAGACACACGGTCAACAAAGGGCCTACCAGGACTCAAAAGTTGGGCCCTTATTGCTAAAGACACCACACACTCCAGACACAGAACTTAGAGAAACTGAGCTGGGATGGACCTGAACACCTCCTCCCTGAGGACTGAACTCTCACAGTACCAGAAGGAACTGTGCAAGCTGCCCAGGGAGTAGAGCAGCCAATAGTCCTGCACAGCTATAAGGCCTGTGAGCCACAGCAATGATTGCCTTGTTGAGATATCCCCAATGGGGCGTTAGTGGCGTTGTTTTCATTCTGTGGGCAACAAACAGCTGTCTAATTGGATTTAAGGCCTGCTCAATAGGAGGACATTCATACCTGCTATGTAAACATAACCAACTACCTGTGCCTGAAGAAGCTATAGACCCTAGAGGGGGCCCTGCGACTACCACTTTCCTCAATAAATGCCCCCTCCTAACTGTATTTTAAATACTTACCTTTATACCCACAGACGAATCTACTTCTCAGCCCTCCTTAAGGAAGCTTCTTCTTTTTGCAGCAGATGGAGGCTACTAAACAAATCTACAGCCCCAAATAAACAGTCACAATGAAGAGACTAAGCGACTGTGGAATGCCCGGCCCCAGTGGTACATCTCTAACCCAAGTCCCTATACTTCAGGCTTTATTTTTTTGATTTTACAGAGGAGGGAGTGGAAAGCTTGTAGGAAGCCAGAACAGGATGCTGGCTGCTGAGAGATGGCGTCCTCTGGACAGGACAGAGTTGCTATAACCGTGATAGCTCAGTCATCTAAACAAGACCAACATGCCAACGAGAAAGGAAAACTTCCAAGGCCCCATGCCTACATGAAGAGTTATAGGCAATCCGTGGCTACCATGAGAGGGAGATCAGTTTTTCCCTGTAGGGATTATCCTCCTGATTGATAGGTTATCCAATCTCAAGTGGTCAGTTGTAACCACAGGAACAATACTAGATGAACTCAGGAGATTTTTTTTGTGTCTGTCCATGCATGCAACGATAATGATTATAGACAAGGTCATGAGTTTGAGAGGAAGAGGGGGTGTCACAGGAGGAGCTGGAAGGGAGAGAGGGAAGGGTGGAAGTGATGCAAACAGAGGACTTGTGTATGAATTTCTCAAAAACTAAAAATTTAACTAAGAAATAAATGAATAGACTTCTCCATAAGAATAAATTTGAACAGGTAATAAACATATGAGAAACATTCAGCTTCGTTAGCTGCTAGTGAAATTGCAATTTGAAATCACAATGAACTGGCCCTGCTTTTTAATAAGAACAGAAGGCTCTGTCTTGTCAATTCCAAAAATATATCTTTGAGTTCATGCATTTTAACCCAGTAATTAAACCATAGGAATTTATCAGCAATGTTGAATCATTCTGAAATGTTAACTGTGCCTATTGAAAAAAGAAATCTTATTTCTTAACTTTCATAATTTTCTGTAATGAAACCTCTTAAATTAGAAACCATCAAGCATTGTTGAAAAAGTGTGTGCTGCAGAGCACACTACTTGGAAATAT
Source organism: Peromyscus attwateri (assembly GCA_902168425.1). Taxonomy (NCBI): domain Eukaryota; kingdom Metazoa; phylum Chordata; class Mammalia; order Rodentia; family Cricetidae; genus Peromyscus; species Peromyscus attwateri. Next base: position 11,814 of record CABHPP010144711.1, on the reverse strand, counting down.
CTAGTACCCAGTCACCATTGAGTCCACCGAATACCACCATCAGCCTGTAAATTCGAGTTGTTGACTGATTTTTGTGACATCTACATGTGATGGTTAATACTGACTGTCAACTTGACGGATGAGACAAGTGTGAGACTAGTCTCTGGGCATATCTGCGAGGGAATAACTAGATTACAACCATCGAGGTAAGAAGGCCCACCCTAAATGTGAGGGGTACCATGTCATGGGCTTGGGCACCGGGCTGGATAAAATGAGAAAATGAGCTGATGCCAAGCATCCACTTCTCTCTCATTCACTTTTCACTTATCCTGGTGGACACAGTGTGACCAGCTCCTGCTGCGAGTACTTCCCCATCAGGATGGATTGCATTCTCAAACTGTGAAGCAGAATAAACACTTTGTCCTGGAAGTCACTGGAGTCAGGATATTTAATCACAGCAAAGGGAAAGGTAACTAAGATGGTTTTGGGCCAGAGACTTCCGTAGACTTCACTTTTGTCCTCTGTATAGTGGAGATTTTCAGCAGCAAACATTGAGTAAACATCTATTATGCATGGAGCAGATACAATTTTTTAAAATAATTTTTAAAATTTTATAATTTAATTTAATTTCACATATCAGCCACTGATTCCCTTGTCCTCCCCCTTCCCGCCCCGTCCCCCCACCTTCCCCCCAGCCCACCCCCTATTCCCATCTCCTCCAGGGCAAAGACTCCCCTGGGGATTGAGTTCAACCTGGTAGATTCAGTCCAGGCCGGTCCAGTCCTCTCCTCCCAGGCTGAGCAAAGTGTCCCTGCATAAGCCCCAGGTTCCAAACAGTCAACTCATGCACTGAGGAGCAGATACAATTTTAAGTGGTGGAGCTAGAGCAGACAGAAATCTTCTGTTGTTTAGAGCTTACCTTCATCTATTTTATCTACTAACAGTAAAAATTAAGTGAGCTAAGACATGCAAGGTCCTTAGAACAATGAATAATAAGTAATTCAGAAATATGAACTATTATTATTGTTATGAATGCTACAAATAACGAACCTAAGATATTTGCAAGAAAGGTATTGCTTAAATCAGAATCTACTTTTATTGGAGATGTATTGGTGCGTAATTTATGGAATGTCTCTCTGACATATTAATCTCATTACTTTGTCATCTGCACACCAGTGAAGGGTTGGACATTGTCAAGGGCCATTCTTTCTTCTGATCATAGAATAAACTCAGTGGCTTGGGTGCTTCAATGGAAAGCCTTCCTAACACTCAAGCTGATGCCATTGGATTCTAATCAAGTCCATTCTGTCCATATCCTCCTTACACTTTGGTTGGTATCTGTTTCACTTTATTATTGCATATATGTGGAATGCTTCAGTGGAGAGAAATCTTCCAAGAAATATAATGGCTCACAGACTTGCCCTAGGGAATAAACCCAAAACAAAAATAAAATGCCTGTCTCTGAAACACCTGTCAGCATGCACTTTCCTATGTGCTGGCATCTATTTTAGTGGATTTATCTTCGGAAACATGAGCATAAATATTTTCGTGCAGGCTCAGAGTTAAATTTAAGTATCTTGAAGCGTCTTATAAAATTACTTGTTAAATATTTAAAGAAGGAGGGGGAGGAGAAGAAAACCATTATTCATTTTTCTTCTCTTTGGCAACTTTTCCTAGGACAAAGATTAATTGAAAATATTAGATTTTTTTTGTTTGTTTATGTTTTCCCCTTTGACTCAAATTCTTGAAAGAATTCTATGCAATTTAAAAGCAATTTGAAACTTGAGGATCATGTTATTATTTAGGATAGACCTCATCGGTTGTGGGTGTATGGTCATCATGGTAACTGAAATAAGTTTTTGTTTTCTTTTTTCTTTTTGCCTTTTAAGAAAAAAAAAAACCTTACACTCTGCCTACAAGAGAACTAGATCATAAAGGAGCAAATGGGACCACGTGTGTGGCTTATCAGCAATGACTTCTTAAGACATACCTTCTTTAATAAGCATTCACAGTGCTTCGGGCTATATTCCCTTCTGTCATATTTAGTGAGGAAATTTACAAGACAAACAACTAAGCACCTTGATGTTTTGCCTCAGGCTCCCCATCTGTCTGGCACAGAGCTCAACAAAGGTCAGCATTACTATTTAGCTCAGAATTTTGTTTAAGATTATGAATGGAGTTACTAAAAATGCATCTTTAAACAAGCCCTGGGAGGAATGTGCTGCTTGCAAAGGCAGAAGGCAGGTGTAAGTTTGGTTTTGAAGAACTGCTTAAGTACCAGATAATCGATAATGTGGGAACTACATTGTAATTATAGCATTGTTACTAACTAACTATGTTACTTTGCTTCTTGGACTTCAGTGTTCTCGATATAATATGAGGGCATTGGTTGAACTAATGGCTTTTGTTTTATGGTTGTAACTCACGGTAAGACATTTTACATTATAACCCATTGTGCATATTCATATACATCATATGCATACATAGGCAATACATGCATAAGTAGATCTCAAAGCCATGGATAAATATTTCATGAGATAATTATTCTCTCTGCATCCGATGCTCTGATATTTTCTAGTCCTGTCTGTCCCATTTAGAGGGAAATGCTGGTTTCGTGACACTGAATTGATTTTACTCACAGGTTTACTCACAACTACAGTTGTGAAGTTCTTTATTAGGTATGAAAATCCTTATGTAGATTAGTGAAATATCTCTCAATTGCTATTGAAAAGATATCCCACCCTTTATGAGACTTGTCAATGGACTTTAGAACCCAACACAATTGTGTCCAGCAAGGACACAGTCTTCTGCATGTGAAGCATGCTGAGAGTCCTGCTAGCTGCTGGGCTCCAGGGCCATATGGCTGTTTTATCGGCCACCAGGCTAGCTTCAGTGAAACCAGAAAAGAGGGCATTTCTGTCCACATATCCCCATCTCTTTGTCAAGACTTCCCCATCCAGGTTTCTCCTTTGTTTTGGTCTAATATGCCATTGTGCAGACTACAGTGCAGACTGGTTTGGGTTAAGCATGTGCTTAGGGGAGCCAGCAGTGTTCTCAGCTTGCTTATATTAATGATTTTGCAGAATCAAAAAAAGTCATGCTTAATGTTTGTTGTTGCTCTTTGTCTATGACTGTGACCAAGGCAACTTATAAAAGAAAGCATGTAATTTTGGAACTTGCTTACAGTCTCAGAGGGTGAGTCTGTGAACATCATGTGGAGGATCATGGCAGTAGACAGATAGTTATGGTGCTGGAGCAGTAGTTGAGAGGTTGCATGTTGAGACAACAACCTAACAACCTCTAGGCAGAGAGAGGGAGAGAGAGAGAGAGAGAGAGAGAGAGAGAGAGAGAGAGAGAGAGAGGAGACAGAGAAAGAGTTCTTTAACTGGGAATGCATTGGCTTTTAAAACCTCAAAGCATGCCCAGTGACACACCTCATTCAACAAGGCCATACCTCCTAATCTTTCCCAAACAGTTCCAATAACTGGCAACCAAGCATTCAAATATATGAGTCATCGGGGGCCATTCTCATTCAAACCATCACAATGCTTGAGGACAAAGAGTGTACTGGCTAGTTTTGTGTGTCAGCTTGACACAAGCTAGAGTCATTAGTTGAGGCAGTCCTCAGTTGAGGAAATGCCTCCATGAGATCCAGCTGTAAAGCATTTTCTTAATTAGTGATCAGTGGGGGAGGACCCAGCCCATGGTAGGTGGTGCCATCTGTGGGCTGATGGTCCTGGGTTCTATAAGAAAAGCAGGCTGAGCAAGTCAGAGGAAGCAAGCCAGTAAGCAGCATCCCTCCATGGCTTCTGCGCTAGTTCCTGCCTCCAGGATCCTGCTCTGTTTGAGTTTCTGTCCTGACTTCCTTCAATAATGAATAGCAATATGGAAGTGTAAGCCAAATAAACCCTTTTCTTCCCAACTTGCTCTTTGGTCATGGTGTTTTGTCGAAGAAGCAATAGAAACCCCAACTAAGACAAATTGGTAACATTTTAGTGGGGCATTGCTGTGACAGACCTGACCATGTTGCAGGGAGGTTTATGGAAGGACTTTGGAACTTTGTGCTAGAAGAGCCTTTGAGTGTTAAGATCTCAGTGGTATGTTCTTTAGGAGCTTGGAAGATAAGAATGTTAAGAGCAGTGCAGAAGATGGAGGCTTGGCTTTTGAAGTTTCAGAGGGAAGTTTAAAGACTCTATCGGGGTCATTTGTTATTTTGAATTAAGATTCTGTGGTTCTGGTTAGCTGGGGCTGAAGAATCAACTGTGATTAACAAGATACCAGAACTACTAAAGTGAAACTTGGTTTTGTGGGGATACTTGATGCTGGTCAGCTGGAGCTAAGAAATTAGCAGTGCCTAGAAGAGACTAGCATCACTGAGGTGAAATCTTCTGGGAAGTGTTTCCTGAGAGCACAGAGAAGCTATGTGGGACTTCCAGAGGCAGCCAAGGTGGGACTGGTTTTGAGGGCATGAAGAGGTCATGGGGAGCAGCTGAGTCTTGTCACTGTGAGAGGCCATTGGTGAAGGTGCAGCCTCAGTGGCAGCTGAAGGTCCAGTACTGAATGGATCTTGCAAAGAAGTTGAGGCTTGGTATCATGAAGAGAACCTAGGAGAGGCTACTGGTTCAGTCCAGTTGCAGCAGAAGACCCCAGCGTTTTGGAGATGTCAGTACCATGGCATGACCACAGAGAACAGAAGCAGCAGTGGAGTGGAGCCAGCTGGAGCCTTGAAGACAAGCTGTGTGTGCTGCAGAGGGCAGCGCTGGAGAAGTGGCCCAAGCCCTTTGGAGGAGTTCAAAAGATCAGGAGTTGATGCCAGCCATTGTATGGTTGGAATTTGATTTTGCTTTGATTTGATTGTGATGTTCCTTGATTTTTCTCCTTTGAAGTAAGAAAATATTTTACTGGATCCCACAGTTGAGAGATTTTGAATTTTAAAAGACTTTGGATTTTAAAAGAGATTGGCTATTTTAAAGGGACTGAAATTTTAATGTGTTTGAATTTGTAAAGATTGTGGAACTTTTAAAATTATTTAGATCTTGGGGATGAATAAGAAAGGAAAGGTTGTGGCTTAATAGTGACGTGTTTGTCAAGTTGACAAGGGGTCAATTGTACTGGCTGGTTTTGTGTGTCAACTTGACATAAGCTAAAGTCATCAGAGAGGAAGGAGTTTCACTTGGAAACATCTCCATAAGGTCCACCTGTAAGCCATTTTCTCAATTAGTGGTCAATGGTACCATCAATGGGCTGGTGGTCTTGGGTTCTATAAGAAAGCAAACTGAGCAAGCCATGGGAAGCAAGCCAATAAGCAGCACCCCTCCATTGCCTCTGCATCAGCTCCTGCATCCGGGATCCTGCCCTGTTTGAGTTTCTGTCCTGACTTCCTTCAATAATGAGTAGCAATATGGAAGTGTAAGTCGAATAAACACTTTCCTTCCTAAATTGCTATTTGGTCATGGTGTTTTGTTGAAGCAGCAATAGAAACCCTAACTAAGACAAACAGCAACCAGCATCAAGTCATCCAAGAGAGCATCGTTCCCTTTATTTCAGCCTTTCTGAACACTCCCACTTCCCTCCTCTCTTTCCCCCTTGAAAGAGAGTTGTCTTTTTTCCTCATGTAGTTTTGGCCACCTGACTTGGGATTCAATGTTCCAAGTGTGACTGAGGGTCCCTTGAAGATTCCTGTTCCTAGATCACCCACGTGGCTTCTGTGATCAATATGTTAAAATTTGCCTTGCTGCAGCCTTGAGGAGCCATTTTAATCTGTATCACTGCTTGTCAGAGTTCTAAAGTCAATAGTGTGCTGTGTGTGATACAAGCTGCCAAGGAGATTGAGACATTACAGAAGAAAGGTCTCATTGCTCCCAATGTTCTGACTCCTTGTTGAAGGATCTGGTACGCAGAGTCTGCCATATTCATCTGCCAACACAGCCTTTCACAGCCACCAGACAGGAAGCCCAGTGATGGCAGGTCGCGTTGGCTTCACTCATGGAACTTGAGCATTGCTGAGTCACATAAGCAATTTAACTATAATACTTGATCATTAGAATAAGTCAGCTGGAAGGTAGTTGTACGTGAAAATGATCCACAAGCTAGACAGAGAAGAAGGATCTACGTATTCAACAGACCACTGTGGAGCATCTGATGCAGAGACAGAGACGTCCTCTTGCTATTTCCCTTCATATGTTCACTTCCTGGAAAGTGGCTGGAAAATGCAGTAATTTCCGAAAGCGTATTGATGATCCATTCATCAGTTGATGGACATCTAGGCTGATACCATATACTAGCTATTGTGAATCGAGCAGAATGAATATGGATAGACAAGTATCCCTGCAGTTGGATGTAGTCATTTGGGAATATGTTGAGAAGTGGTAGAGCAGCATGATACGGTAAATCCACTAGATTTTTGAGGAAACTCCACACTGCTTTCCATAGTAGCAGAGCCAGTTTGCACTCCTACTAGCAGTGAATAAGGGTTCCCCTTTTTCCATACCTATGTAAGCATTTGTTATCATTTATTTTACTGATATTGACCTGGGGCATGATGGAATCTCAAAGTAGTTTTCATTTGCCTTTTCCTGAGGGATAAGGATGCTGAACACCATTTAAACATTTCATAGCCATTTCTATCTCTTCTTTTGAGAACATTCTGCTCAGTTCTACCACCCGCTTTTCAATAGGGTTGTTTGTTTTCTTGATTTTTTAAAAAAAGGTTTTTGAGTTCTCTGTATATTCCAGACACTAATATTCTGCCAGACACATATCTGGCAGGGATTTTTCCCATTCTTTGTGCGGTCTCTTCACTGGATTGATTGTTCCTTTTGTTGTACGAAAGCATTTTAGTTTCATGAAATCTCATTTGTAGATTTTTGATCTTATTTCCTGCACTGCTGGTGTCTTATTCAGAAACTTCTTACCTGTGCCTGTATGTGGAAGAGTACGCCTGGTTTTTTTTCCTCTAGCAGTTTCAGAATAGATAAAATATGGTACATACACACAATGGAGTTTTATAAAGAAAAAATAAAATTATGAAATTTGCAAGAAAATGAATGGAACTTGAAAAAAAAATCACGCTGAGGAAGATAAGTAACCAAGACTCAAGACAGACAAAAGCCTCATGTTCTTTCTCATACATGGATCCTATCTTTAAATCTTTAAATTTGTGGGCTTAATTTGGAGTACCTGGAGAAACCAGAGAACTACAAAGGGGCTACTTTAGGAGAGCAAAGACTGACCACAAACTGTAAAGACATTCTTATGTGCTTTCTGAGGGATACTCTTTTTTCAAGATTTTAATATTGATTTTATGATCCATCTAAAATTATTTCTGTGTCTAGTGTGAGATCAGGCTTCGTATTTTTCTCACTAGTCCGCAAAGTCAGTCTTTCTGTTCCGATGCCTTGTTGTGTGTGCTATGTGACAGGCCCTTTATTGGCATCTTTTCTTTTTCCCCCCTTTATATTTCTTTTTCAGTTGGACTATAAGGGTTTTTTTTTTGAGCAAAGACCTCCCATTCTGCATAGAGAAGCAGAATGCTTAGGGCTCATGAACAAGACTGAATCCAGGATCCATCCTACCTTACCAGCTATGTGAGCCTGGGTAAATCTTTAAGGGAGGAATGGTGGGTAGTAGAATAGAAGCCAAAGTTTAAGTGAGGAGAGGGATGGGAGTGTAGAAATGAAGAGGGGATAGCTAATACTAAGGGTGTTTGAAAACACCATATAGAAGCCTACTATTTATAAACTTCCATATATATGCATATGTATTTCAGAGAATTCCCCTATATTGAGGTATTATGCTTCTCTCACATATTATAGATCATCAAACAAAAAGACCAGTGACAGGTCTTTGAGTTCTTGGTCAGGGGATCTAACAAAATCCTAAAACAGTATAGGCTATCAGCATTGCTCTTGGTTGCCCACCAGAACTTGATAATAAACTCTATTCCTAAAGATGCCACACAGTTGGACCACAGAGCTAAATCAAGCTGGTACTAATCTGAATGGATTGCTTTTGTAGTATCAAAAAATGCTGTGCATGATGCTGGGGAAGAAAACTCATTAATAGTCTTATATAGCTGTGAGTCCAGTGAACTATAATAACAACCAGCCTGGCTAGATATGCCCACTGCTGAAATAGTAGCATGAATGTTATGAGAGTAACCAACTGTTTTCTGATTGCACAGGATGGAACTCATGCCTGGTACTGTAAATCTGGCCAAGAACCTGTGGCTGGGGAAATCACAGGCTTTTATGAAGAACTATTACTACTATCTACTAAATGGACACAGTATCAAACTATCTTCTAAGTAAGTAAGTACCTTTATACCCATAGATTAGTGAAACCTTCAATCTAATATAAATTTTAATTAATTCTTTGAGAATTTCATACAATATATTTTGAATGTATTCACCCTCCTCAACATTTCCCCTTATCATCCACTCAACATTTTCATCCCTTTCTAAGCAACTTTGAGATCGCTTCTTCCTTATTTTCCCTTTTTCCCTATGGAGTCCAATTTGTGTTGCTCATAAGTCTTGGGGTTGGGGCCTGCTCTTGTATGTGTTGTTAGCCTTCCAGAGGTCGTATCATTAAAACAAAACAAAACAAAGCAAACAAACGAACAAACAAACAACAAGGATACACCCAGTAACCATCAAATGCTAATACCTCTGACAGTAATGGGATTACTTACCTACCTTCCACCTCTGTCCTGGGATTTTTGTCTGGCTAGAGCTTGCACAGGTCTTGGTTATGTTGTTAACAATTACTGAGTTCAAAAGTGCTTCTGCCCTGTTGTGCCTGAAAAACACTTTCCTTAAAAGAACCCACCATCTCTGGTTATTACCATCTTTTAGCACCCTCTTCTAAAAAGGTCCCTGGCCCTTGGGATGCGATGTAGATGTCTGATTCAGGGCTGAGCCACCTCCAGTCTTTTGTTCTTTTCATGCTGACCATTTTTTGGGGGGATGGTCTCAAGTGTTAATTGCTATCTATTACAAGAAGAAGCTAGAGAAGCTTATATTTTTACAGTGGATATCAATCAATAGAGTCTCACAACTGGTCAAAGTACAGAGAAAAAGTAACTATGGAGTGGTCAGGTTTAAATGGAACATTTATATCACACACTTTTTCCTTAAGGCTCAGAGAACATAGCAGAAGAGGTAAGGAAAGACTGTCAGAGCCAGAGGTTGGGGAGGACTTCTACTAAATAGTGTCTTACGGAAATGACAGGGCCACTGCACTGATGAACTCACAGTAGCCTGCACGAGACCTGGAAAAGGTCAAGCCAGTCAAAATTAAAGCATGGATCTCGAGGCACTCATGAAAACCCACACCTAGCTAAGGAATGAATTATTGGTAGCAGAAGGCTGCTGGGTAGGGAAGGTCAGTTTTCTTCAGGAGTGTGGCCCCTGATGGGTTGCCCATGCTGGAGTGGATGAACCTCTACCCATATCATGTAGGCATTATACTTCATATAAAAAATATGAAGAAGTTGGGAGGGAAACATGGTGTGAGAGGGTCTAAGAGGAGCTGGATGGTGGGGAATGAAGGAGGCATGTGATCAAAATACATTGTATATGTGTTTGGCATTATCAAGGAATAAATAAAAATATACCAAAAAAGAAAAGGTGAGTGACACAGAATGGCTCAGATTCTCTCTTCCAAATTAGGCAGAGCAATCCTTTCTATTGTCAACCAAAGGGATGCTTTCATTTTGATTGAGAGATTGAAAAAACCAGGAGAGTCTTGTGCAAGGGCTGCTAACTTATCCCGAAGAAAAGGTGACTCTGCCGAAAATGGTACAAAGAATAAATGTTCAGGCTCTATAGAGAGCAGCTAAACTGTGGCTGCAAGTCAGCGGAACCCATTTACTATCACATGGACCACGGTAGAAATTATTTTTAAATTAATGTTTTCAGTTTGGGTTTCAAGCTCTTCAAATCAGAGTGGTGTGTACCATTGTTGAAAGCAAGAATATGTGATAATTACAATAATAGTGTAATTTGTAAGTTACAAACCAACAGTTATGTGTGTATACACACACACACACACACACACACTCACGCACCCACATATATATTTATACACAGAGACATATCTTGTATATACAATCCTCTACCTCATAATGATGTCTTAGTTAACAATGGGCTATATATACAATAGTCATCCACATGGTAACATGGCCTAGTGCTACCATCGCAGGGCTAGTTTGAGTAAGAATATTCTATTAGATTTTTATAATAACAAACCTACCTAACACTGAATTCTTCAGAATGTATCCCTATTGTTACATGCTGCATGATGCACATGTATTTACATTTATGTGTGCATGCATGCATGTACATATAGTCATATTTAATTTGCATATGAAATAGATATGATTCTTATTTTATGAGTTAGTCTACAGAGTCTCGTTTAACATGATCTGCCCATTCATTGGACCCTGGGATCTGGAATTGTTGGAATAGTGTCGTCTTTAGTTAAATCTTTGGTTAATGCTGCAGTTGAGTATGAGCTATTCCTTTTCTATCTCTTCATTTTTGATATTTTTTATTGACCTAGGACATATGTAATATGTAGATAAAAGTGTGCATGATATGAAATTTCACAAAGAGAATACAGTTAAGACACTAATACTCTGAACACACACACAGTGCTTTGGAGACCCATTCATGTTTCTTTAGTCTCTGCCTTTAGGGAAACCCATTGAGGACAAGTCAGGAATTTCTGCCACCATGAATTATACTCCAATGCTTTTGAACATGTGTGACTGAGATGGTAAAGTTTGTAAAACTTTGTTTAGTCTTTTAAAAAGGAAATATTAATAGATCACCAGCATTTCTTGAGTGGATGCAATGTCGACATCTGATAGTTTTAATTGACTCCCTCAGACAAGCTGGTTTGTTCTTCTTTGATGGGTTGAGAAGGATGGCTTTGAGATTAAGATGAATACACCCCTGACACCTGATTTGGAGCTCTGTTTGAACAGGTTAATTAATCAGATCATAGTGATAAAATATTGCTACTTTCAGGAATCCTTGCAGGTGGTGCTAAATTATAGTCTTGTCCTGATGTTTATGAATAACTCATAATAAATAAATAGGCTTAGCATTTTTACAGAGTGACTAATAGAGTTTGGCTTATTCCTGTGGGCTGATTTAATGTATTCAATCAGCTGTCAGGGATCGGTGCCAGGAGAAGCATGGCAAGAGAGTAAGAGAGCAGTGCAGAAAAGGGGTTTCTGTTAAGGGGAAATGGGCCTTTGTTCCTAAAGCATAAAAGCCCTCGGACCTTGTAGATAATCCATATACCTCATTGACCTGGGTAAGTTATCCTTGTCTTCTGGCCCATTTGCTTAGCAACTGGCAGCTTCACATTTCAATGATCCATCATTAAGATGAAGTCTCAAAAGAGTATGTTAGGCCTTCAGTTTCTGTATTTATGGAATGGGGATGTTGGTAAGAACTCAAAGAACTATTGTGATGTTTAGCTGAAATAACCCATCCAAAGTATTTGGAATAGAACTTGACACACATTATGGTCTAAATATGTGTGCATATTGAGCACCTATTGGTGGAGAAAGGTGTAGGTAGTTCAAGTAACTGAATGTGCCTGTTGCCAACTCCACCACATACAATGTTGGAGTCATAACCTCAGTGTGATGTGATGGCACTGGGAGGTAGGGCTCTGAAGGTAGCTAGGCCATGAAGTTGGAATCCTTACAAATTGGAGGATTAGTGGATTATGGATTAGTGCCCATATAAAAGGACCCCAGTGACCATTCTCACCTTTTTGACATGTGAGTTTGCATCGAGATAATGACTATCTGCAACC
>CABHPP010144710.1:11882-29132 GCA_902168425.1 Peromyscus attwateri | reverse complement strand
GAAACACAACTAAGGACATGCAGCCCAGTTCTCTTGTTTCCTTGTATCTAACTCCTTTTCTTGTTGTTGTTGTTGTGTAAGTTTGAGATTGTAATTTAATGACATTTCTCCTTTCACTCTCCTCCCTCTAAACTCTCCCATATACCCAACCCAATTCTCCTTCAAATTTATGACCTCTTTTTTTCATCAATTGTTATTGCATGCATATATGCACATATATATGTATGTATTCATGTACACATACACCACCCCCCTACACACATATATATTCCCATATATAATCTGGTCAATATACTGTTACTTGTACGTATGTTTTCAGGGCTGACCATTTGCCATTGAATAACCAATTGATGTGCTCTTCCCCCTCTCCCACTCCCAGCTTCACTTAGCTGCCTGTAATTCTTTGTGTAGGCTTGAGGCCTCGTAGGCTTCCCCCAGTGCATTGTGGCTTGCTTGTTGATGTCAGTTCATGTTCAGCTCATGTTATGTGATCATATTGAGGAGACTACAGTTATAGCTTCTGAAATTACTAGAAGACACCATCTCACAGCAAACACTCCGATCCTCTGACTCTTACAATCTTTCAGGCCCCTCTTCTGCAATGTTCTGAGCCAGAAATAGCTGGGTATTTTGTAGACATATCCATAGGACTGGGCTCGACATCTCTGCATTTTGGTTGGTTGAGGTCTAACTCCATTTTAAGATGTTGAAGATCCATGATGGATTTCATACATCGCTGTCAGTTAAGATATTTTGTTGTCCTGAGGCTAAGACATTTTGCTGTCTTTTAATTGAGACTTTATTGTGAAAGCTGGGACCAGGATTTTATACTAGATTGTTAGGATATTCAAACAGGAACAGGGCTTGTAATATCTTTCAGGATCCCCAGCTCCCAGCTCCACCACTCAATTCTATCTTCTAACAATAGTACTATTACCATTGTTACTGTGTACTCATAACTAAATTTATTTTGCAAACAAATCTTTGCCTCAGAATTTTCAGAGGAACCCAGGCTAAGAAAACTATTGATGTTAAGTATAAACTTCTCTGTGCTTCAGTTTCCTCATGTGGAAGTGTATACAAGTCCTTATCTTTTAGAATTGTTGCAATGATCCAATGCATTAATATATGAAAAACATATGGAATATTTCTTGATATTCAGAAGCAAAACCTTAATAAAAGATTTATGTGTCTGTGAATTTTCTATTTCCCATTTCCAATGATAGAATTTCTTCAAGTAGAGACCTATATTATTGGCTTCCTGACTAGTTTTTGCTTCATCCAAATATGCTGAGTATAAATTTTGAGCCATACATGAAATGATATAACAGAGATTTGTAGAGAGAAACTAAATCTTTAAAGATGTGCTCATAGCCTGAGGACAAGGCAATGAATTACAATAATGTATATGGAAAACTACATACTGACAAAATATTCGCAAAACTATAGAAATGGTAAGCAATAATAAGAAACATGATTTAAGAACAGATTTTTAGATGCAACTAAAACTTCACTGTTTTGAAAGATTTATAGTAGTTCACTGAGACAAAAAAGAAGTGAGAGAATTTCAGAAAGTGCAATGGATGTCCAGCACTCCAAACACCTAGACAGAAGCACCCACTCAGGAACAAAAGCAGCTTCACAATTTCAAATGGAAAGAGTGGGGTACTCTCTTTATTTAAACTACAGAACAACTTTAAGAAGAAGAGAAAGGAAGAAAGATTCACTCATTCATGGCAGGAGATAGGAGTGGGAACTGGCTATTGAAGATTGGTTCAACAGGTCTGATTAAAATGGCCTGAATCCATGGAGGGGTAGAAATAAAAAAAAGCAACTGATCCGAACTTGATTAAGGAACAATGAAGTCATGCAGACAAATAGATGACAGGTTACTCATTTAGGTAGATGTTGTAAATCTAAATGTATCTACACATGCATTGATGTGTGTGTGTGTGTGTGTGTGTGTGTGTGTGTGTGTGTGTGTGTATGTGTGTGTGTGTGTGTATGTGTGTGTGTGTGTGTGTGTGTGTGTGTGTGTGTACACTGATTTGGGACTAAGTTACAGAGTTGTAGCCCAATAGAAGATTCCACACTGTTCTTAGGCATTGATTTAGAAATTTACAAAACAATGAGAATAGTCAATACAAGGCCTATTATAGGAGGCATCATTGGTGAAGGAGTTTGGGGAACATTTAACAAATTCAGTTTTAAAATGCAAAATTTGAGAGGTCTGTGCAACAAACAGGGACAGAAAGGGAATTCTGTAGCAGAGTGATAAGCAGAAGCATTGTATCTTTGTTAGGAGAAAGGTTAATTGAAAAGGGTAGCTGAGATAAAAAGAAAACCTAAAATACATACAAGGAACATTATAGAGACTGAGAAGGTTACACACACACACACACACACACACACACACACACACTGTTTGTAATGACAGTTAATGAATAGGTCATGAATTTGAAAGAGAGCAAAGAGTGGTATATGGACAGGTTTGATAGAGGGTGGAAAGGGAAAGGGAAAATGATGTAATAACATTATAATCTCAATAAATAAAAGGAATGACTTTAAGAATTCTACTATGTGAGTCATTGAATATTTTTAACCTTGAAAAGTCTCTATATGTTGATATTTAATTATATATGTTAAAATTGTCAAAGCTGTTTTATCTTCCATGTTCATTTTTAAAATATTCCACAGTGTCAAGAAATGGAATAACTTCAAATTTTTAGTCAACAATTAATTGAGTTGCCTGCCTAGAATAAAAAAACATGAAGAGACAACTATTTCTCACCATCTAAGAAAATTAATGTGAGAGCTTACTATTAGATGTCACATATGATAGCATATTAGAGCTATATGGAATGATTTAAGGTAGGTGTCATTCTAACAGACATTATATAGATTCTTCAGAAAAAGTTCCTCATGGTGGATAGTTGAGCTGTAATCTGAAAAAGGATAAAGACTCAAACATGCAGAGGTAAGAGAATGATGGGCTAAGAGGCCAGTGGTGTACAGAATCACCAGATGCTCCAAAACACACGATTTTATGGAAACGATTCCTTCCAGTCACAAGGAATGCTGAAAAACCATATAATTTAGGGAGCATGGTTTCTTGCAGCTGGAGCTGGGTGTTCAAATGCAACATCAGCTTCTTAATCACACTTAAGAATTCAGTACCGACCAGAAGACGAAGTGAGAACTAAATCCCTAGGCTTTGGTTAATTATGAAAATGTCAGAATTCCGCAGATTATGGCACAATAATTACACATGGACTTCATTAGAATAACTTGTGGTATCCATTAGGCTGCTGAAATATCTCAACAGCATTGGAAAACAAAAATTAAATATATTTTTAATACATGCAGTTTTCTTTCCCAGGGCATAAACTCTGGCTTTCATTTAGTTTGTATCAGAACTAGGGGGCTACTATCAAGTGAAAAATAAATCTCTATGACTATATATATATATATATATATATATATATATATATATATATATTATGACTTTTACTTGCATAGTATAAAAAATTAAATACATCTACTATAGGCCCAATTTCATGGCAGGCAAATTAGGCTGTCCAAAATTATGAAGTTTATGCATTTGCTTTGTCAATGATAGGATAGGCCATAAGGCCAACAAACTTTCTTATTAATGACATGTTAGCAGACCAGCTTTCTATTAATGACCCAGGCCACAGACTTTCCTATTAATGACGTATGTAGCCATGATCTAGTGTTCCAAAATAAATTATTTTCTCATATAGTGTTCTAGACTTCATTTCCACAACCACAAAAATACCTGGAAATAATCAAAGAAATATAACAGCAGTGAGACACTAATATACATGAAGGTGACTCAGAACAACAGTGTGTGACTTTACACTCTTGGCATCTGTCTAGTTTCAGTTGATAACAATTTTATTAAAATTCATGAATACAGTAACTCTTTCAATATAGAGGCTTGCTGAATTGAATACCAAGACAAGGGACACATGATTCTAGCCTTCAAGGAGCTTGCAATCTAATTAGCTTTATATGAAGTTTTAGGGGCCAGTTTTCCCAAATTTAATAAAAGAAGGATTAGTGTCCCCCAGAATATAAGTGGCTCTTTAGGAACCACAAAATTTTAGAAGTGAGTCTTTTAAATTTACTTATATCTTGGTCAGGTAACTGAGACAGTAAACATGTCAGGTTGAGTTGATTAAATAAATCTGAAGTTTGGAAATAAGCAGAGGAGCACTTGATGGTATAAATAGAGCAAGGGAACACTAATAAATCTGTTCCTTAGACTTTCTCAGTACAGGGGAATCTACTGCCATGCACATCCCTATTTGTAATGCAGAAAAATATTCACTGCTCCACAAATATCTATCCCAACCATCAAGATTAGTTTTTGATATTCTTTTACATATTATTATAAGTATATTTATTTCTTGTTTGAAAATCACCACTTTCATAGAGTAGTTTGTTAGTTTTCATTCTTTATTATTGATTCCAAATTATCCTCAGAACCTTTCCTGGCAAACTGTCCCCAGAAGTGTTGTCTTCCATCCTCATCAGTAGTACTTACTTCACAGCCGTACTTGTAACTCTTCCTTAGCGCCTAATGCAACCTCTTTGTTACCTATACTGATTGGCATGTATGAACTATGCATAGCTATAACACATATGTAAGCAATGGGTAGACATATTTTAGCTTCTTTTAGATAATAAAAGATATGTGTTATTACTGTTACTACTACTACTACTACTACTACTACTACTACTACTACTACTTCAAGTCCAGGATACTGAAGAAAGGACAATGTTATGTAATTGATCTAAAGATACCAAAACAAGAAATGTGGATGCCATTATTATTTGTAATAAAAGGCATTTTAATGCCCAGAAAGAGATGAGGTAGAGAGGGCTCAGAACCTAAGTAACTCCTAATCACTGTATCACTACCTCTTTCTAACCCTTGCAGTTGCATGTTATAGTGCGATGTTACATTTTGAGTCACTAGCTTGTCTGTATGAGGAATTTGTAGCAAAGCCTTTATAAGAAAAACTTCCACCATTTCCATTTTTGTGTTTTCAAAGCTGATTATTTGTGTAATTAGTAGCCGAATATAATGAACTGATCATAAGGACTAGAAAAATACTTGTTCGTCAAATGAGCAAGGTTTTTAAAAGCCACATAATTAAATAAAATTCATTGTTATGATTGACTAGCCGCATAAACATTTTAGGATGGAAACTTTAGAAAATATCTGACATGCAATGGTGATTGAGTGATGGGCCAACTGTCCATATGTGCAATAAAATATGCCAGAGGAAAGGAACATTTTACCAGATAAGCAGGATTTTCTGTTCTTTCAATAAGTTAAGGGAAATATTTAGGTTGCATTTTTAGTCTGTCTCCAATTCTACTCTTTTTTTTTTCAATCCTTGAGTTTGCAGCCATCATTCTGAATTCTGTTCAAGAAAAGCCAGACAATTCACAAGTAGACCATGAAAAATTATTCTTGATTTCCTGTTGTTGTCACTTTCTCAGCAGGTTATACCTAGCACTTTGTTGTGTTCAGCTTTGATGTAGGTTGTCTCCTTTCTAAACCAGGTGTTCCTACTCAACCGTAGGCTGTCGGCTAGGCTTCCCATTACTGTTCTTGTTGTACATAAACCTTCATATGAAATGTATATTTTCTCAAGGTCACCTCTGGCCTCCACACAAAAATATATTGGATAACTGCTTCATTGTTTTCAACACTTTTTCTTATTTTATTTCTGGCTCTTGGGTTTCTCTTAACAGAATGAGGGAAAAATTACTAAATTATGTGACTATGTTTTTATTGACATTGAAACTTCTGATGATCTCCAACCACATGGTTTTGTTTTTATGGTCCATTGATGAGAGAGGAAGGGGAAACTTGAACTGAGGCTACGTCACCACATCATGCTCAAGTTTTTGCTGGACCTTGGTGGTACATATTGAAGGAAGGATCTTACTGAATATTCAGATGAGAATGGATTGTATAATGAGTCTATTTCACACAAAACCTCTGGATTTCTAAACAGTGACATTAAATAGTGAATACTGTAAAATGGAATTTTCTTGTACAAGCTCTTTAGTTACAAAATAATGCATGTTTTTCATAAATAACTTAAAATACGTAAAAGGACAAGAGAATGAAGATTCTTACCATCCACAAATTACCACTGTAATAAATAATTTTATAAATACATACAAATGATTGTCTATTATTCTTGCTTACTAAAGCACTGATTTTTGACCTAAAACTTATTTCAGCATCTTTGAAACTATTTCATCTAGGTTAGAAATATGCTATAATAAACAATCTCCACTTCTGTTGATATTTCTAACAGTTGACCAAGTCTCAATTTTTGAACACTAACTTTAAATAGCTATCATATTTTATGTTTCAAATGCTTCTAATGCCCTGCACCCATGTTCTGTCCTCACCTTTTATGTGTCTGATTAACCCAGCAATCAGAAGAAAATTTTGGACATCCTAGAATAGGTGAAGGTATCATTCAGTATTTATCACCCACACAATTAGCAGGTCAAATGTCCTAATAGAAAAAAATCCATTTTTTGCCCATTAGAAATTGATAGGGATTTCACAATAAATACTCATAATCACAGTCGTGGACATGTAACAATGGGAGAAAAGAGAGACCTCAAACCCTTTGATAATCTATTCCTCATTTGAAGTCTGGAATCTTGTTTGTGGCAGGAGAATAGGTCAACATTCCATATTCTCTACATTCACATATTTCAACATTCATGTATTAGTAAAACATCATTTAAGGCAATTTGAACTATAGGAGAATGGTGGCTTGTTTCATGTGTTTTGTATCTGTGTCGAATACATTTTCACTTGATAGATACAACTCATCGTGTAGCTATATTCTTCTGAAAAAAATTCCATCTCTTAGGAAGTATTTTTTGGTCTTCAACATTTTTATTTGATTTTTTGAGACAGGACTCTCTGTGTAGCCCTGGCTGTCCTGGAACATGCTTTGTAGACCAGGCTGGCCTCGAACTCACAGAGATCTGCCTGCCTCTGCCTCCCAAGTGCTGGGATTAAAGTTATGAACCACCACCTCCCAGCAATCTTCAACAGTTTTCTTTAGTCCTTTTTAAAATTTATGAAAATGACTTTTATTTATTCATTTGCTTATTTATTTATTTACTTACTGTGTGTAGATGTGCATGCATGCATGTGTGTAAGTACTAAGATACTGGGAGATCACTGGCTGAGCCAAATCACCAGCTGCTTTCCTCTGAATTTAAAATTTAAAAAATAAAAATATTAATCATTTTCTTATCAATTTAGTCATCCAACATCTTTCTGTCTATCCAATATGTTTAACTGCCTTCCTATGTTTTCACCAAATCTTTAATTTTTTTTTTTAAAGTTTTGGTCACTTTGATTTACTCAAATTTTGTAGTATTTTTATGTCATAAAACTGCTCAGTCAGAACATTTATGCATTTAGGTTTCAATAACAGCTATATAGTGTATTATTTTAATCATCTTGTCATATATTAATTATCATACCTTTCTGGGGAATTAATCATGCTTCTATGCAGATATGCTCTGATGTTTCTTTTGAGTGATGGAATTAATCAGGAGAATCTGGAGCTCTCATGTCAAGACCAGAGTTAAAATGCTATGGAAACACTGATGACTTCTGAGTCTGCAAATGGAAACAAAAATTGCTTCATAATTGTCTGTAAACTTAATGTTTTCCTATATTCATTTTGAAAGTATTGTGATGTATTTGGGAAAAAATTGAATTAAAGCTAACATACTAAGAATAGACGAAATATCTTAAATCTACTTTCAATCATAAACCATTAAACCATGAAAATAAGAGAATTAAGGTTTTCTTTAGTCAAAAATAAGCAATTTTAAATAAAGATGGGTGGGTGGTTTTTATTTTAAATAAAGACAGGCACATATCAAAATGAAAATTCTCCTGACAATCCTGAAGCATGGAACTCTCAGGTACAACTTTCTAGGATAAAGGTAAATTTCTCCAAGGCAGATGGCAGATTTGATTTTCACTCCTGGAGAAAAATTAGATGGGTTCTTAGTAGTAGAACAAAACCTTAAGGAAGCAATTACAAATGGATGAAATTGAATTCCCTTTGAGATGTTAGCAAGATTATAAAGTTTAGTTTCAGGGAGTTAATTGGGTCAAACTTCAAAACCATGAAGTCAAATTTGGGGCTTCTCGTACAAAGTAGAATTTTTAAATGTTGGATACTCTAGGGCTGCTGAGAAACGTTCTGTTCTAATAATAATAAACAAGCCCATTAAACTCATGAACTCTCAGCTACAAGTCTGTAGCTGCCTGTGCAAGACCAGCACAAGATCAAGCCAATCCAAATTCCAGCATGCACAGATGGACTGGTGTTCATGAGACCCTAGTTGAGGAGTTTTTGGTAATTAGCTGCATCTGGGGGAGGAACAGGCAGTTTTCTTCAGGAGTGTTGCTCCAGGTAGGTTTCACATGCTACAGAGGATGGGCCCAGGAAAAAAATTTTGACATAAAATTAGGAGAGTTATTTGGTTAAGGAGGTTGGTGAGGAATAAAAGGGGCAGAAGTTCAGAAAATCATCAAAGTACATCATACACATGTATGTAATTCTCAAAGAAAGACAAAATTTGAAAAAGCAAGTTTAATCGAATAAAGATGCTTTATGCTTTTTTTTCTCACTCAATTACTACTAGAATATTTGAAAACCAATGATACAGTTGTAGCACAAATCCTAACTGAACTTATAAATAAAAACTCAGATCTAGATGTCAGGATAAATGCTGAAAGAACAGAGGAAACAAGCCCCAGTCACTTCTCACCTCACCAACTCCTCAACTGAAAGGGGAAAGATCCTGTTTCCATGAATCCTCAGACTGAATGTCCCTGAGGCCTCAGGCTGAAAAGAGGTGAGATCCTGTCTCCAGAAATCCTCAGACTGAATGCTTTGAGATCCTGTCTCCACCCACCTTATATTCCTTTCTCTGCCCAGCTGTATCACTTCCTGTCTCAACCTTCCTAGTGCTCAGATTAAGGGTGTGTGACTCCCAAGTACTGAGATTAAAGGTGTGAGCCATCACTACCTGGCTCTGTTTCTCTTTTAGACTGGATTAATCTGATGTAGCCCAGGGTGGCCTTGAACTCACAGAGATCATTTTGCCTCTGCCTCTCAAGTACTAGGATTAAAGGGTGTATGCCACCACTGCCTGGCCTCTATGGCTAACTCTGTGGCTGACTCTGCCCTCTGATCTCCAGAAAAGCGTTATTTGTTAGATCATACACAAAATATTACCACATATAATGATTGTGCAAAATATGTTTCTAACATCCAGAAATAAAGTATTCATAGAGGATTGTGTTTTCAGAAAAATATGAAAGTGGTTAGTCACACTTTCTCATTTATCCACTCTACAGGCATAAATTGAAGCCCTGCTGTGTAGAAGGCATCACTCACCACTGATCCACAAACAGTGTCGATCCTTGTGATCTTACATTCTTAGATTCTTAGAATGTAAGTACTAATAATAATACATATGCCTTCATCTGGAAAGAAAATCACACACACACACAAAGACATAAAACTTGACTTTTAATCTGTTCACTGTAAAAACAACAGGGTATATTTTTTTAAAACTGTAACCGCATGAATCTTCTGATGTTTTTCTTATCTGTCATTTAGTTAAACTTTAAAGAATTGCAACTAGATTATGAAGGTCATGATTGCTCAACGGAATGCTTTTCTAGGTGCCTGTGGACTGATGTCCTCTGTAACATTCCTTTCTTAACTGATTTTACTCACACTTCCCAAATGGTTCCCAGAGGATGTGTGACTCAGGCCTTGGCCCTTTCTAAAGTTTCATATTTACAACGTCAACTATGTCTCGGAGTATCAAATGCTTGCTAAAGGAGTATCAAATTCGAAGCTAAAATACCTCAAAGTGAGTCTGATATCATCTTTCATTCTTTGTATTCTGCCATTGTTTGCACAGCCTTGGCACTCTGGCATCTAGCTTAATGCATCAAAAATTATGTCCCCAGCTTTTTCCTTTATTCCCGAAGTCTACTGACTATCTATCATAAATTACCTCTCGAGTTAATGCACTTATTTCCATTTCTGTAGCCAGTCTCTTTTTTTTTTTTTCAGAAACATCACTCTTGCCACTGCAATAGCAACCTAACTGGTCTCTCGGCCTAATTTTGCCATCAAGTTATTTCCTTATGAGAGATGACGGATGTGTGTAAGTACCAACAGCTTGGCAGAGCATCAAGCCTGTCTATGGTCAGAACCTGTTGTGCTTCTTCCAAACTTGACTCCTGTTTTGCTCTCCCGTAATTCCCTCTGCTATAGACAGCCTTGCACGTTCATTTTCCAAGGCATAATGTTCTCTGGGTCAGTATTTCAATAGACGTGCACCTGGCGAAATGCCATTCATTCCTAAAATCCCCATCATAACTCCATCTCACTGAGTTTTTTTTCTGATGTCTACAGTCATTCCCTTCTTTTCTGCAAAGCCAGGACTCATTGGAGTTCTTTCAGACAACCATCTTATGTGCTACTTACAAAAAATTCACATTGAACATAAACTTATTAATGTGTGATTGCACTGTCTATGTGTGTACTTGTGTATCTGCGTGTGTGGGCACTTGTTTGTGGAGGCCAGAGGTCAACACTGGGTGTTTTCTTCTATTCCTTTCTACCATTTGTTTATTTGAGATGGGATCTCTCACTAACCTGGAGCTTTCCAATTTATTTAAAATAGCTGGACATCAAGACCCAGGAATCCTCCTTTCTCTGCCTGCCCAACACTAGGTTTATTGATATAAACCTGCCATGCCAAGCTTTTTTATTTTCATTTTTCACATTCATCCTTTGGACCTGAATTCAGGACCTCACAGTTTCATGGCAGGTACTACCCTGTGATGGAGTCATCTCCTCAAACTCTGATTATTTGAGTTTAACAGTGTCTGTGTCTTAGTTAGGGTTTCTATTTCTAATTCAAACACCATGATTGAAAGCAAGTTGGGGAGGAAAGTGGGTTTATTTGGCTTACACTTCCGTATTGTAGCACATCATTGAAGGGAAGCAGGACAGGAACTCAAACAAGGCAGAAAACTGGAGGCAGGAGCTGATTCAGAGACCATGGGGGAATGCTGCTTACTGGCTTCCTTCATGTGGCATGCTTAGCTGCTTTCTCATAGAACCCAGGACCACCAGCCCAGGGATGGCACCACCCACAATGGGCTGGGCCCTCCTCTATCAATCACTAATTAAGAAAATTCTCCACAGCCGGATCTTAGGGAGGCATTTTTCTCAACTGAGGTTCCCTCCTCTCAGATAGCTCCAACTCCTGTCAAGTTGACACAAAGCCACCCAGCATGGTCTGTTTATGAAGCTGAAAATAATGCTTGCCTAATGTACCACATTGTAGTAGCAGTTTTAATCTCACATTTTGTTCAGATAACCAAAAGGAGAATTAAAAAACATATATAGAAGGGCTGGTTCTAAAGAATAAGGGCAGCTTCATTCAACATGACCTAAAATAGATGTCCTCCTTCATGTCTGTTAATCAACTGTAGTATTAAAAGATATTTTTTCCCTAAAACTGATGCACTCCTTCCCACAGCTATAGGTCAGGCCTATATGTAAGAGTTTAGAGGCTCTGTGTGTTTGGGCTTAGTTCTTTCCATTCCTAAAACCAAAGTCTCATTTTCAGTAGTCGAGACCTTCTTCCTATGTAGTGTGGCTTTAAGACACACAAAGGCCAGATGCAAGAAACTAAAGCACATGAGCTTTGGTATCAGGTGACATCTGTCAGAGATATGGCTTGAAGTGACATCTGTCAGAGATGTGGCTTGCCATACTGCTTCTCACCATTGAATTTATTATCATTCTTTTCTTTACTTCAGTAATCACAGAAACCTTGTCTTATATAGCCATTTAAACTCCTTATCCTCAGCACCTAAGACTGTGCTTATTCCATGGTAAATCCTGGAAGGAAATATGCATACACTCAATCAAAAGCTACCGCATCCCTTTCCTGTTTGCTTCCTGCTAACCCCAGCACACATTGCCCTTGTATTGCCTCCCTCACAGCTATATGCTACTGTTACTCTCAGTATAAAACCGCATCATTGAGGACAAGACTTATACCAGCACAAGGATTCCTTCCGTGTTTACTTTTCCTTCCTGATGGTTTGGAGCCAAACAGGCTGAAAATTCTTAGCCCTTGGGGTTTTATGGGTAGAAATCAGGAAGTTCATAGGCATGGGTAGGAACAAAGTCCATCTTTATTTTTAACTGCCTGGGAATTTACCACTTATTTCATTGAGTTGACAGTCAATGCTCCTTGGTTTTGTGCTCCAGAGCCCTTAAAAATATTGCTGACATTCATCACTACAGTTATGCAGTTATCAGAATATGCTGCTATAATTGGATCTTAATTACTAATTTAGACAACCATACATTTATTTATATATTTTAAACTCATGCAGTCTAGTTACTTTTCTTCTAACTCTAAATATTTTAATGTGTTATTATTTTTGTTCTGAGACAGGGTATAACAATGTAGCCCTTATTGTTCTGGAACACAGTATGTAGACCAGGATGGCCTCAAACTCACAGATATCATCCTGCCTCTGCATCTCAAGTGCTGAGATTAAGGCATCTGGCATCATTTGTATATATATTCTTAAAATGTGTACTTGAGAATTTTATGATTCAACAGTGAAATAGAGGGGCTCATGACACAATGACCAGAAAAATGAAAAGCCTTACCAATGGGTTGGCAGCCAGTCACAAGATGAATGGCCCACAAATTCCTGAATTGCCTGATGAAAGCTTCCAGTTAAAAATTAGCTGCTTCCTTAATCTACGAAGGGCAAAAAAAATTGCATTGTTTTTTTTTAAATCTATTATGTATACTGAGGTATATTTGTTAATACTACAATATGTTCTTTAGTTCAGTCTCTATGCCACACAGCCCATAAACAATATAGAATATATATGAAATAACAAACATACTACAGGAAATAAGTAATAGAAGACCAAAGCAATACACTCATGTAAATATCATGCTATCTCTTCAAGGCTAATCGGCAAATCTGATTTGTGGTGATTTCATTTGCACAACACCCTTTCTTATAATTAATCACATTTTCCATGTTACAGTGTCTCTGAAAGCTTTGATTGTTAGTTCTCATTCACAGTTGGAATGAAGAATTTGTTTCTGTTTTAAGAGGACAATAATGGTTCTCTCTACTTTAGCTGTGACTGAAACAGCTCTTCCACTTGGTGGTGTGTATTGAAATTTCCATTTTAGTACATTTTTTGGTATCACATCTTTAAGTGCAATTTAGAGTTTGTCTGTTCTTTCATAGCCTTCCTTCATAGACCACTAAGCCAGACAGCATGTTCAGATCTCAGTTTTAAAAGATGCTTAAGGTTGGTTATCTTTTTAAAGATGTGATTCAACTGGACAAGATTTATACATAAAAGTCTCATGAATTTAGAACCTTAAATTATTTCATGATTTACAAACACAACCCATTCTGGGAAAATGACCAGTTGAGGGGATAAAGGCAAGTGTCTGAGAACGCTCTCAGGGAACTACTTCTTTCTATCCAGAGCTGAAACTAAACTGACAAGTTCTTCACTCCTTATAAAGCTGCTTGCTTTAGTTTAAAACAGAAAAGAATGTGACTTGCTATCTTCCCCTCGCATACCCCTCTCCAAGTATCGCTCTATGTGTTTATACAAAGCTCATTCCAGGCAAGGGTTTTCTTTTTGGCTTTGTGATTTTTTTCTCTCACCATTCATCTCACAGTCTAGCTTTACTTTCCAAGATTCAAGCTTTTCTCCATGTTTTGTGACTATAGGGACATACCTTCAAGTTATGAACAATAACCAAGAGCAAAGGTAATAACTTGTAACATTTGAGAGTGTATGGGAACTCACTGACCAACAACTTCTATAGGTGCAGCCTGTTCTTGACACTGGGGCTATTTTTTTGTTAGCCTGTAGTGTCTAGTAGGCACATTATCACCCCATTATAGGATAAGACAAATTTAACTTTCATTATTCATGTGTAAATATATATGCTTATATTCACACACACTCACACACATATGCACACAATCACACACACACACACACACACACACACACACACACACATACACATGGAAAGCATCTACAATAGTAGGCTTTCATATAACTGTTTTTGAAAGATTTTAGTATTATTTAACCCTTCCTGTATTCCCTCATCTACACTGTTCTCTACTCTCCTTCCTCAGTTTAACCCTTCATAGTCTATGAATTCTCTTTAAGTATTTACATCACTTTGTTCTGTCTACCCTCCCTTGATAGCCAAACCATCCAGGGCCCTTTATTGATTTCCTGACCTGTGTGTGAGGAATATTCACATTCCTATACTCCAAGTGTAAGAAATACATATCTGAATATCCAAAGCTAACATTCACTGATGAGAGAAAACATGAAGCTTTTGTCTTTCTGTGTCTGGGTTACTTAACTCAAAATAGTTTTTTTAGACCTATCCATTCATTGGTTTCTAAATTTCTTTTTTCTTTTTGAAAATACATTCATTATTCATTGTATAAGACTCCTGATTTATATTTTGACACTTGATACTAAAAGCAGTGCACTTCAATATATATATATATATATGTGTGTGTGTGTGTGTGTGTGTGTGTGTGTGTGTAGTATTTTTTATTCTTTTGTGCCTCTCTCTCTCTCTCTCTCTGTATGTGTGTGTGTGTGTGTAGTCTATTTTTTATTCTTTTGTGCCTCTCTCTCTCTCTCTCTCTCTCTCTCTCTCTCTCTCTCTCTCTGTGTGTGTGTGTGTGTGTGTGTGTGTGTGTGTGTGTGTGTAGGGAAGAGGCTGACATTGGCTATCTTCAAAAATTCTCCACATTATTTTTATTAATTAAATTTATTATTTAACAATTTCCTATATGCATATAATGCATTCCTATTGCTCTCTCCATCTCTCATCTCCCTCCTACCCCAATCAATACCCCTCATACCTAAGTTTCCTTTCCTACATCCACATCTTCTTGTTTTGTATTGTGTTCCACTGATTTAAGCAGAGCTGTGGTTTGGAACTAGACATTGGAGCTCGGTCTGTAAAAAACTGATGATAATGATTCCCTCTGCCCTCGAATCCATCAGTACCCAATAGTTCAACAGGGCCTGGTAGAGCCCTGTGAGACCTTTACCAGTCAATCCATGTTTGACTGTTGACTGGACACGTGCTCTGCAGGTTCATTATCGCCAATCCCAACTACTGTGAGATATGCTTGCAGTGGCTACGTCATGCCCTTCTCCTGGCTCTTCCAGCTCTTAAATTCTTTCCACATCATCTTCTGTAGTATCCCCTGTGTCTTAGAAGAGGTGGTAGGAATGTCCTATTTAGAGTTAAGCACTTAAATTTCACTTTTTCTGAGTACCCTGAACATCTGTGAGTCTCAGGATCCTTTGCCATTCATTGTAAAGAGTAACTTCACTGAGTAAGACTGAGCATAACATTTATCTACAGACATAAACAAATATTTTGAAGGCAGTTTGGTGCCATGTCAATTTAGTCAAACAACAGTAGTAAATACTACCCAGACACACTTTCGGCTATATGACCTCCCCAGCAATGGGTTTTGATTGGGTTTATATTAGCAGGCATGGATTCCATCCTGTGGAGTAGGCTTCAAGTAAGTTCCTATAGTGATTGGATACCCCAACAATAGCTATGACACTATTGTGCTGCTGAGTACATTTTGTGCAGTACATTGGTATTATCATTTGACCTTTTAAACAGATGAACAGTATTCCACTATGTGAAGGAACCACAACTTTGTTATCCGTTCATTCATTGACAGACATCTAGGCTGTTTCCATTTCCTGGCTTTTGTGAATAGGGCAAAAATGTACACGGATGAGCAAGTATCTATGTGGTAAGATCTAGAGTGTTTGGGGTATATGCATAAGAGTGATATATCTGGATCATGTGGTAGATCTATTTTTAGGTTTGTGAGGGATCTCCACACAGATTTCTATAGTGGCTCTGCCCATTTGAAATTCCACCAGCAGTAAATAAGTGTTCCCCTTTCCCCACACCCATGCCAGCATTTGTTATCATTTCTTTTTAAATTATTTCTCTTAATTTTTGAGATTACAATGTAATTAATTCATTTCCCTCTCTTTTTCCTCCTTCCAAATCACCCCATATCCCCCCTTGATATCAATTTCATGGTTCCTTTTTTCACTAATTATTGTTACATATATATATATGATCCACAAATACATAAATACATCCTGCTCAGTCTTGTTACTTGTATGAATGTTTTAAGTGATGATCATTGGATATTTGATAACCAGTTGGTGTGCTGTACACTGTGGCAGACTATTTCTCCTGCTCATTCTTTAGTTGTCTGTAGTTCTTGGTGTAGGGTCAAAGCTTCCTGGGCTTTCCTTCATCCACTTTAGCATTGTGTATTGTATTCCCTGTTCTGTTCACGTTTAGGCAGTCACATTGATGAAACTATGGCTGTAGCTTCTGACATTACTAGAAGACATAATCTCACAAAAAAAAAACTCCCGGATCCTTTGGTTTTTACAACCTTTTCACCTCCTCTTCAGAAAAGTTTGAGAGATTCTTCAGTCCCATATCAGAAGAGCCCTCTGGTGTGGGACAGAAGGAAACCAATAAAATGAATCATTGTCTTCAAGATTCTAATTCTCTCCATGCTTACTCTTGATTTCTCAGAATCCTTTCCTACATGCTATGTCCTCTTTAAATCCAAACCTTCCATTTTGATAACAAATAAGTTTTTCCAATAGCAATCTCAGAAGTCTCCAGAAGGAAGATGGGGCCCCAACAACAACAACTCTACCCAATCCAGAATGATGCCATGGTAGTCATCATCATACTACACTTATTGCCAGAATTTCAGACAATTTTACCCATTACTCTAAGACTTGCTGCAGAACCTACAGTTGGTCTAACTGAGATTTAGCTATCTGAGCTCTCTCATAGTACCCAACAGAGATAACATCACCCCCTAAACAGCAGAAAGCAATTCTAAGAAAACGACGCCCCTTCTCCTTTAGGTTTCATAATTCTAAGGGTTATGGATGATGGTTATAGGGTTGGGAGTGGAAGAAAATATTAGACTCAGTATTCTAAAAAAAAAAA
>CABHPP010144709.1:13421-27112 GCA_902168425.1 Peromyscus attwateri | reverse complement strand
GAGAGAGAGAGAGAGAGAGAGAGAGAGAGAGAGAGAGAGAGAGAGAGAGAGAGAGAGAAAGAGAGAGCCTGGGCTGATAAATAAGTCATATTATATCTTTTGCTTAAGTGAGAAAGGTTTAGTTAAATGTCTTGGCTATTAGTGTACAGGGGAGAGAAAAACTGGCCAGTAGGCAATGCTTGTTATATGTTTCATTAACCAGAAGCACAACAGAATGGTTTCACCAGAGCAGAACCACAATCCAATTTACTGAAGGTGAATTAGTATTTAGATGAAAAATGGAATACCTAAATGATTTTCCTCAGGGTGTGGCTTGAATTTTCCTGCCTGGCCCACAGTCAGGATAAATCTCTTTCACCTGCCAGTCCCACCGCCGCTCACACCCAACCAAGGAAACACAGAGACTTCTATTGCTTATAAACTGTATGGCCGTGGCAGGCTTCTTGCTAACTGTCCTTATATCTTAAGTTATCCATTTCCATAAATCTATACCTTGCCACATGGCTCGTGGCTTTCCGGCATCTTTACATGCTGCTTGTCCTGGTGGTTGCTGGCTGGCAGGCTGGCAGTCTCCTTCTGCCTTCCTGCTCTTTTAATTCTCTCTGTTAGTCCCGCCTACTTCCTGCCTAGCCACTGGCCAATCAGTGTTTTATTGGCAACACATTTGCCATACAGAACATTCCCACAGCACTTCCCCCCCTTTTTTTTTTCCAAAAGGAAGGTTTTAACCTTAACAAAGTAAATTACATATAATTTGGGAATTTGGGCGTAGCTTCTCTTACTACTTCCTGCTGGAAGGGGGCACTGTATCTTATGGGGACACAAAGAAAATTTTAGAATTATGGAGTAGTCCGTGAGGGTGTATCATCTGAGCCAGTTGCCTTGAAACGGTTCTGGATGTTGGATCATCTGAGCCATGGTGTCATTGGAGACCTTTCAGGTGGTCTTGGCTGGTCAAACCTGATGTATCTTAATCTGGAACAAATCCATAGCCTCTGGCTTTCTGTGGAAACAAAATCAGAGCTTCCTTTCCAAAGCAACATATCTTTACATCCAAATTTTGAAGTCAAGGTATCTTTAAAATATACATATTGGTTTAACTCAGCTTCCTTTACAATCAAATAGCTCTCTGCAGTTAAGAATCCCAAAGACAACACAATGCAGATTCTCTGTGTGATATCCATCTTTACGTGGCTTATATTTTATACTACCTTTACTGTCTCTTTAAAGACTTTATTTTTCAAAACTATTTCTTTATATAACTGTATATATCAACTTTTTTGTCTCTTTTAAGCCTATGTATTTTTTTACACACATTTTAAAGCATTTAAAGTCTTGTTCCATCTGAATCTGTCTTATTGTGAACCTGTTACTTTAAACTGCAGCATTCTAAGACTGAAAGGGTGCTGTGGCTGCTGGCTCCGCCCACCTCAGCTTCCCAACATGGCAGTGATACATTTCCCATCAGCTCTGGGAGCTATCGTGGGTCTATGCTTCTATCAAAGCAGCGTGTAGCCCAGAAACCTCTTTTTTTTGTTTTGTACTAGGAAAGGCTAAATCCACCACGCAGCTTAATGTGCAACTTGCAGATGCCTCATTCCCGCCATACTGCAGGTCAAACATGCACACCAGGAACCTGCCATACAGTAGCTCAAGCCCACAGGCTGCAGCTAACTTGAGAAAGACAACTAGGAAGCTGTTTTAGCTCCATTTTAGAATCTTCTTTTTACGCTTTCTCAGGTCTTAAGTGGAAATTCCTGCCCGACGTTCTGGCGCCATTTGTAGATGTATCCAACCGTCGTATAAATAAGAAACACAGAACCAATGCAAAGAAGAAAGCCAAGAGGTCAGAGCTAAGAGCCAAAACCTTACCCTTCCTCCTGCAGTGGTCCTACCTCTCCGAAGGAGCTGGTACTTCCTGTGTTAAAGTCTTTATATAGTCTCTGTTCTGCCTTCTCATTGGTTGTAAACCCAACCACAGGACTGCCTCATTACAGCCTGTCTGTATAGACCTCCACGTGTTCTATGGTTGGTAATGAGATTAAAGGCATGTGTATCCAATGCTGGCTATATCCCTGGACACACAGAGACTTACCTAGCTCAAACGTACACCACCACTGTCCTGCTTTCCTATGGCTTGCTAATAGCTCTGACCCCCAGGCAACTTTATTTATTAACATACAAATAACATTTTGGTACAAAGAAAATATCACCATATCAGGGTTTTTTCTTTTTGCTGCTAATGCTAAATTTCTTACCTCTCCAAGCTGTGGGAGCAACATTTGAAGGACTGCATATATATATATATAGATATTCACCCCCCCTTCCTGAACTACTCATTCATAAGAATGGGATTCCCCCGCACTCTGAATTACCAGTGTATCACACAGCACCCGGGGGTGTGGCAAACACTCAAGAGCGCGTTGAATCAATGAAGACAAATTGCCTTCTTATGTGTCAATATCATCAATAAATAAACAAGCCGGAACATCTGAAGATGGTTTTCAAGTGAGCGTTCTCCAGGCCCACTCCTGGCCAAGGGACCCATAGTGATTTGCTCTATTTTCCTAGCCTCACACTGAAGCCTTGGTGTTTGTGGAAGCCGCCATGCGCCATTGCACATCTGCAGACGCTTTCACCTCACTTGGTGAGGACGTGCTCCCACTGCTCACTCCAGATGAGCCGTGGCAGGGTGGTGCTATGGTGTGGTAGTCATCGCCTCTTGACTGTCTTGCTCAGATTTCATCTTGTAGCCCTTGTTCTCTCTGAAGAAATGAACAACAACGTCTCTCTTGTAGAACCATTGGAAAAACGAGCAGTACTCTAACTGAAAGTCAGTCAGGGCCTCTCCCTCTTCCCCACTGTGGGACTGACATCTGACTTGTTCCTTGTGGCTACAGTGGATTCTCTGACCTAGGAAAACCAGTTTACACTTGAGGGTAAACATGTTCCCACTTGTACAAGAGAAGGTTGAACCCGGGGATTATTTTCTAAACTCTAGTCTGTGGAGAGCAAATATTTATTTAGCAATCCATTTAGACACTCACTGAGTGAAAACTTCGCAGAGGACACGTCAAGACACTAAGGACCTGGTGGGGAGCAAGGAGGAGTTTTATTTTCCTGTCGGAGCAAATTGAAGCAATCATCGCTAACATGGGACAGTGTGGGAAGGTGGCTGTATTTACTGATCAGAAATGCTCTTCTAAGAAGCTACTTTTCAGTCCGGGGCGTTGCTAACCAGAAGGAAGTAGTCATGTGATGGTCTGGATTCAAGGCAGAGACTGTGCACGTGCATCCCAGAGTAACTTACCAGTGTGGGGGGGGAGGATGACCAGCATGGTCATTTCTTCAGGAAATGGGCGTCTGCAAGGGAATGCTTTGGCTTGCAATGTTTGCTAAGTTTGCTCAGCTTCAGACTGTTTCCCTGTGCAGTATCTCTTGCTGATAGTATCCAAACACCATCATGAATTCATTTCGGCTTTCAGATCTTCCTGCCCTTGGCCCAGCTGCAGCTGTAGTTTTGCCTGAACATCTATTTGGGTGATGAGCCATGTGCGTCTAGCATTGAAAAGGTGTTTATTCTCTTTAAGGAACTGGTCCTGGTTTGGGAGGCTGGGAGCACTGATGAGCCAGCTGTGGTCCAGTTGGAAGACATTAGAGTTCCTTCTCCAAACCATGAAAGAATTCTCACTCCTTTTGGCAGTGTCAGAGGTCTACTGAGGGTTCCTTTGTAACTGTAGATGGTAGACCCCAGGCCTCATTTGAACTTCTGAAAGCAGGCTTATTCTTATCATTTGTGTAAGTAAAATGTCTTTGTCAAATTGGATAGACAATTAGGTGTCCAGAGAACAAAATTCTTAACAAAATGACTTACAGAGGTTTATCTCAGGGCTTAAGCCAGGGCTTTCAGTGGGAAATTTATTTTTCTTTACAATATATTATGCTACTTTCTTGAACCCTGATAATTACAGTTACCAATCATACTCATGATCTAACCTAGATAGCAAACATTTTCTCTTTCTTTTTTAAAAAGATCCACCTCATTATTTAAGGATTTCCATTATACAAAGTAAAGAGCAAGACATGCTTCCAGAGTATGTCTCGGGAAGAGCAAGACCACATTGTCAATCCCTGGGAACAGAGTCTCATGTGCCTTTGCTAACGTTGGAATAAAGAGATATGTAAAATGCATAATTGAATGTCTCAAAAGTTTTTAAGGCAGGAGTGTAATCTCTGACTTTTGCCCTGGAAAGTGCGATCAGATTTAACATATTTGGGGGTCTGGAAGAATATGTTTGGTATTGTCAGCTTTTTACCAAGAAGCAATTGGCTTCACATGAAGACATTTTCCTTAAGCACAAAACTGGATGCCAAACTCCATGAGAACAGGGTCTTAAACTTGTTTCATGATGCTGGTAATAGGGTTCAATATTTGTCAAATAAAAGTGAATTCCCCATCATGTAGTAACTTAAACTGTAAATCCAGATTGCCAAGAATAAATAGCCTATCTTTTATTTTACAAGGAAGGACGAGTAATTTCTAGCGCTTCAGCATCCAGGAACTGAATTAGTATCCAGGGCCTTGTTACCTCATTATACTGCCTCTGATAGACCTCGCCTATTCCTTTAGACCTGCCTCATACCTCCCTTTCCAAGATGAAGTTCTCTCTATTCTTAGCCTTATCAGTTGCTTACATTCTTCTTCTTTATCCTCCTAAAGATCCAGCCCCACAGAAGTAATAATGTTTATGGATTTAGCATATTTTCTCCCTCTTTACACTAAAATTTCCCTAGTTCTTGGTGAGGACTCACATGCTTCTGGACACACACTAAAAAAAGAATCATCTTTATTTTCAGCATTGAGCTGATGTCTTTTCTTACATGGTTTGTGTTTTGGCATTGTGATAAAGGTTATTGTTGTTGGTACATTGTTATAATGGTTCTCAGAAATTTTGTTCCCAATAATTCAATTCCATTTTCTGGGTGAGTTTCACTAGCATATGATAGTAGTTAATAAGTAGTTAACAGGAAAAAGGAGGCTTATGTAGGAGGGCAAGACATGTCACCTTGTCCTCTGAGTCATCTCAGCTGTGTTGTGTTACAACAGGCTGGAGACACAGAAAATGAAAGGGACCCCTTCATTCATTTGAGTCGCCAAGACTCAGACTCCATTTTACTTTTCTTACAAACCGAAGCTAAGGTTCCAGATCACATAGCTGTGTTGAGGCTTCAGGGCTGTGCAAATTAACATAAAACATAAAATGTACTTTTTGATTTTTAGTCAATATGAATTTGGTGTCCATCTTGACATGCTTGGTTGTAAGGCTCAGTCGAGGGAGCTCACATTCTCTTTTTTATTATATTCATCAATATTTGATCCTTTCCTCCAATTTGCAAGGTTTTGTTTTTTACTTTTGTTCTTTTATTTTTGAGATTATAATATAGTTACATCATTTCCCCTTTCTTTTCCTTCATTCAAACCTTCCCATATACCCCTCCTTGCTCTCTTTCAAATTCATAGTTTCTTTTTTCATTAATTATTGCTATGTGCACATATGTATATGCATATACATATATATTCCTAGATATAACCTGCTCGGTTTGTATAATATCAGCCCTGAAAACATACATGCAAACTTCTGTTTTTAATTTGAGTTCTACTAACATAGTACTGCTCATCTTGGCTTTTTGACTAGCAGCTACCACGCACTGGAATCCCAGATGCCCAAAGGGAGAAATAAGACAGCCAGGCTGTGCAGTCAAGGCAGGAAAATAATAACTATTTTCTAAGTTTCTGCAGTGAACCAGGAGCCCAGAGGTCTAGGAGCGCTATGACAATTTTACATTCCTTCCTTTACTCTCCACTACCACACGAAGACAAAGGTAATAGTGAGTCCACACTAGGAAAGTCAAGGCTATGAGAAATGCAGCTCTTTGCAAATGGCTATTTAACAAGTGTGAGAGAGCTCAGATTCAAACCCTGGCCGTCAGAGGCTGTGCTGGCTCTTTGTACACAACTTTTTAA
The DNA here is from genome assembly GCA_902168425.1 of Peromyscus attwateri. Classification (NCBI taxonomy): domain Eukaryota; kingdom Metazoa; phylum Chordata; class Mammalia; order Rodentia; family Cricetidae; genus Peromyscus; species Peromyscus attwateri. The sequence goes on along the minus strand of CABHPP010144709.1, from coordinate 21,087 downwards.
CTGCTTCCATTCCCTTAAGCTTTTCTGTGGATGTCTCCCCAATTCAGCAGGTGGGAACAGTGAGGTGAGGTCAGGCAGCTTGAAGCACATGCTCTGTAGTGGTCACATCAAGGCTCTAACCACTTACCACCATTCTCACTGCAGGATGCTGCTTAGCAGGACCTGGAAGGCTCTGAGAGCCTTCCTTCCCCTTCTGTATTCCTTCTCTCTTCCATCTGAAGAATGAACCACGTGTCTGTCACGATGTTGCAAGGGGCAGAATTTCCTCCTTTCCTTCACTGAAGTCCTTCCTCTTTCTCCTCTTCCTTCCCCCTCCCCCTTCTCTTTCTTCTCTTCCTCCTTCCTCACCCCTCCTCATTGCCTCCTGCTTCCTTCCTTCACTCCCATTCTTCCCCTTCAGTCTTTGGGCTTGATGCTCTTCAGCTGTATTCAATACTTTGCATGGCCTAAGACAGTTCCTTCAAGCAGTGCTGCTGAAATGTGCATTATTCCCCATTATTGATTGAACTTGGTTCTAGGGTCATGACCTGAATCGTGCCCTCATGCGTTTTCCACACTACTGAGGAGAGTGATAATTAAGTTGCTGGCTACATTACAGTGCAGTTGGACTCCCGAAGGTGTCACCCAAGTATATACGCACAGTGACTTTCCTAGTTAGTCCTGGGGGGCTTGAGGGTGTTAGGGGAAGCCCCTTTGAGATCTGTCTGATATGTAAGCTGGCCTGAGAACACAGATGTATCCTCTGTGGCAAACTCATACTTCCTGTTAGTTCTAATAACTATCTCAGCTTTAATTCATTTAAATTTATGAGAATCTTGACATCTTTCATTTCCTCTAATGCAGCTACAAATCCATCATTTTCTATGATAAGTTACATGTTAGAGCAGTGTCTCCATTCACCCCTCCCTTCAGAAAACCACTCATATTACTGAAGACAGAGCTGCTTCTGACTCCTTCTGTCATTCCAAATGCACATCTGTGGCCTCACCTGGCCACACTCTCACAATTATTCACTCTTAATTCTTTACCATTGTTCATAGATCATTCTAGTCTCCAGTGTAGTTAGTGATCTCTCTTTGTTTTCTGTCTGCCAGGAAAATTGTTCACAATACAGAATTGGATATGCTGAGGCAGCAAGATATTGGAGCCATCTCTCACATTTCATACTCATCTATCACTCAGCACAAATCCACTCATGGATGATTGCTGGAGATGTGTCAGCTCTTATGATCTCTTATGTCCAGCACAATTGCCATCATGAACAGGCATGTACAGATCTTTCAGAAGGCTCTAGCCAACCTCCAAACAATCATTTTTGTCATGGATCCTTTTCTAATGCCAGGGACTTTGCTCTTTCATGAGGTCTCTATTTTAATCTTCTGTATTCTAATATGGACCTTTTCTCTGCTGGCCCCTGATTTGTTATCTGTAAGGCACCAATTCTCCTTTCTGAAGGTACATGGAAACATTCATTCATTAGAAGTATTTATACTCTGTTTCCCCTTCCCAAGGTGATCTGTCGAATTAGGGTCCTCCTTGTTTCCTAGCTTCTCTGGAGATGTGGGTTGTAGTCTGATTATCCATTGCTTTACATCTAGTATCCACTTATGAGTGAGTACATACCATGTTTGTCTTTCTGCATCCAGGTTACCTCATTCAGGATGATATTTTCTAGTTCCATCCATTTGCCTGCAAATTTCATGACGTCATTGTTTTTTTTTTTGTATGTTTGGTTTTTTGTTTGTTTGTTTGTTTGTTTTACAGCAGAGTAATACTCCATTTTCTTTATCTACTCTTTGGTTGAGGGGCATCTAGGTTGCTTCCAGATTCTGGCTATTATGAATATCCCTGGTGCATGAGCCAGCTTTCTGGATCCCATTACCTATGTTCAGACAGCTTGCTCACCCCTGATAAAGCAGGGAGGGGCTTGGTCCTGCCTCAACGGAATGTACCAAGCTTAGCTGTCACCCCATGGGAGAACTTACTCTGTTTGAGGAGGGGATGAGGGGTTGGGGAGGAAAGGTGAGGGTGGAGCGGGAGGAGGGATGAGAGGGGAATCTGTGGTTGGTATGTAAAATGAATTAAAAAATTAAAATAAAAAAAATGTTCAAAAAAAGTATCCATTCACCTACTGAAGGGTATTTTGGTTATTTCTAAGTTTTAACAATTATGAAAAGTTGTTATACTTTTTAGATATTGGTGGTTATATGGACACTTGAGTAAATAGCAATAACTATGATTCCTAGATCATATAGTAAAAGCATGTTTAGTTTTGTAAGAAACTACCAAGTTATATTCCCAAAATTATGGTACCATTTTGTCTCCCAGCAAACAACAAATGAGAATTTTGTTGTTTTAGATCCTCTGTAGTGCCAATTTTTATATTTGAGGCTTTATGATCTACTTATTGGTATCTCAAAGTCATTCAATTGACAAAGATCTAATTCCCATGTATATAACATATAAATTCATATATGTGATATTATTTTAACTTGACACGCATACATACACATACATCTTCATTGCTAAGATCTGTTCAGATCTTTCCTATTTTTTTCAATGAGTTGTTTCTTTTTTTACTCTTGAATTTTAAGAGTTTTTTTATTATAGTTTAGATACATGCAGTTTTAGCAGGTATGTCCTCTAAATGTTTTTCATCCGTATGTAACTTGTCTTCCCATCATTTTGATGGAGGAAGTTAAATTTTTTAATGGACTTTGCTCATCAGTCATTGTTTCTGTGTGTTACACCTTTAGTGTTTCTGTGCCCATGGTCATCCAGATTTTCTTCTATGTTGTATTCCAAGGCTGTTGTTGCATATAGTCTGGTTTTTGTATATATGTGAGGGTTGCACTTGGGCATGCAGCATGTTGGGGGTGATGTTCCAGAACTGCTTGCTGAAAAGACCATCTTTTCTTCATTGTATTGTCTTACCTCACTGTCAAAAACTAGCTGACTATATGTATGTGGATCCGTGTTCTTGAGACCCTCTAAACACTCAGCTATCCTCACAGTAAGGGGTAGCTTAGGGCAGGTGTTTTCTGATGAAGATGGCACATAGTGGTTTGTAGGCAGAAGGACCCTTTTTGAATAAGCCAATCAGCCTTGCCACACCTCTGTCTCTTTCTATCTGAAATGTGGACATGAAGCTCTAGTTACCATGATCAACCTAGCAAATCAAGCTGAATTAAAAAAAGAAGAAAGGTCTCGGGAGGCAAATAAAATCCTCAGTTATTTAAACTATTTCTAAGTTTTCAGATTATGTTTACTGCAGAACACTTTCCTAAATTGAACACATATATGTAATTGTGCAACGAGGGCCCCTTCACTTGGTCAACTATCTCACAAGATTTCCCAGAACTTCATTTCAGAGACCCTGGACAGATGGTCTTCCGCCCACCTGCTCCTCTGCCAAAAATACTGATGACATTGAGAAAGGAACACTTGGTGTGCTTCTTGTTTTTGCTTTGTTCATTTTTAAAGGGATAGAAAGAAATACATTTTTATGATTACATCTTCGTTGTGAATTTCCCTTAACGAATTTACTGATAATTACGGTATTATGCTTGTCTCTTTGTGTTCAGACTTCTGATTGCTTTATCTGCATTCCCCATCATCTCCCTAAGACAAAAGGCATTTCCTGAAGATGTATAGCCTCATCATTTTGATATTATTATTTCTACCTCCACTTATTGTCATTCAGCAAACACTTCTTCACTTGATTTTTTTTTTTTAAAGATAACTTCTTGGGGTTTCCTTCACTGGCAACTCTCCATAAGTGATTCAGAGTGTTCTCCACACTGCCGTTCTCATCCTGGGTTTCCCATCTCTTTATACTAGAGCACAAAAGGTGCAATGATGAGAATCTGCTTCCTTTCCTTTCCCTTTGCTCTTTTCTTCCTCTCTTGATCTCCCCAGCATGATCCAGGGACAGATCACCCCAGGCTCAGCACACTAAACCAAAACCCATTTACACCCTGGCTCTAGTTTGCTTGTCCACATCTCGTCCTCTTTTCCCTCTGTGTTCTGGAATGCTCTCCTACTGTGAGAGTCACTGGCAGGTGGCAACTGTCCTCTCTAAGCTCTTGCCAGCCTGAATGGCTCTCTCACGTGATCAAAGTGGATTGCTTTCCTTAAACATCTTCGTAGGTTGGCTTTGCAGACTGTATTATCCCCAGATTTGTGTGTGTGTGTGTGTGTGTGTGTGTGTGTGTTTATGAGATAGATTGTTTTAACTTTTATCGATTCCTTGTGGATTTCACATCATGCATTCTGATCCTACTTATCTCCCTGTCTCCTCAAATCTGCCCTCTGCCCTTGCAACCTCCACCCCCCCAAATCAAAACCAAATTTAAAAGAAAAACCAAACACCAAACAAAACAAATAAACAAAACAAAATGAACCGAAAGAAAGGAAGGAAGGAAGGAAGGAAGGAAGGAAGGAAGGAAGGAAGGAAGGAAGGAAGGAGGAGGAGGAGGGGGAGGAGGAGGAGGAGGAGAAGAAGAAGAAAAAAGAAGAATCTTGTCGTAGAAGTTGTAGTGTGGCCCGTTGAGTCACAGTTTACCCTTTAGTCCATTCATCTTTACTTGCAAGTGTTCATGACCATGAGCCATTCGGCTACCTTGAGGCCTCTGGTTTCTGCCACACCACCAATAATGGGCTCTCACTGGAGCTCCTCTTGGATATCCTGTTGTTGTCCGGTGTCTTGGAGATCCTGCTGTATTGGATCTGTAGGTGTGTCCCCTTCACATGCTCCAACAGTTCATAGATTTGGTGGATGTTGGGGTGGGTCAACTCATAGTCCTGGTTCTGGGCCTGGGTGGTAGCTGGATTGTTCAGCCCTCCAGCTTTCCCTCATTGTCACTACCCAGGCAAGCTCCCCAGCACTGCCCAGGCTAGCTCACTCAACACAGCCTACAGCAAGGAGAGAGGGCCTGTTCTCCTGCTCTCCGGTCCTCAGACCTGGGTCCCCACACTTGCATCACTAGGGTCAGCTCTACCGTCTGCTGTAGGGGGGATATGACGTGGGGGCACATGGTCAGCTCTCCCGCTCTCATGCCCTCAGGGCTGGCTCACTTGCACTCTGGCAATAGGGTCAGCTCTAGTGTGCTGCCCACGTGGGGTGTAGGGCCCACTTTCCTGTGTGCTACAGCTGGTGTGGGGCAGGGCTAGTTCTTTCATTCTTGTGACCCCAGGGCTGGCTCTCTTGCCTGCTACAGGTAGCAAGATTCCCCAGACAATCTCAAGTGGCTTTGAATGCCTCAAGTTTATTCACAGAACCGCAGGTAGAATTTCCAATCAACCCTTCCTTACGAGATGACATAGAAAAAAGTGTTAATGTTTCATCAGTTTAAATGCAGGCATCTTGTTGCACAAACAGGTGGTTATATAAGTTGTGACGCAGCAGGGTACAGTTGGGACTTGCTGTCTGGCAATGGCCTTTCTATTTGGTTGGAAGTTTCAGTTTCCCAACAAGGCATGTTCTGCCACTCACCTGGTACAAATGAGCAGAGACACATAGCCAGAGTGAGCAGGAAGCCCATACCTGCAGGAAAAATGTAACTCATGCCACAGCTGAGGCCAGTTCCTTTAGATGCCTCGTCACTCTTTCCTTCTGAACCAAGATTGTAACCTATTTGTCATTGGAATGTTAGCCGCCAGCCAGCTTGCAATTCTGGCTTAATGAGCGGAAGGTAAGACCAGACTTTATCACTTGCACGTACGCACGTAGTACAATGTTATCTATTTTAGTTTTTCAGGGACATACAGGCAGCTAATAATCTTGCTTGACTTGGGAGCCAGTTCTGCCTCAGTAAGATTAGCCTCACCACAAGCATTGTGAGTAGCTTTCCATGAGATGTACCAGGCATAGACTCGTAGCAGGATGTTTCCATCATCACTGAAATTAATTGTGGTAATGCTTATTTATGAAACAAATAACAACATGAGCAACTGACATTAATTAATATTTATTTATTTATTTATTTATTTACTTATTTATTATTTTCATGTGCCCATCCCATGCTAAGCACCTCTTTTTTTTTTTTTTTTAAACAAGGAAGGAGGATTTGTTTCGATTCATGATTTGCAGGTACAGTGAACCATGCCAGGGAAAGCATGACAGCTGGGCTCCATTCATGGTGGCAGGAGCTTGCTGTGTGGCTTATGGTACTATAGAAGATCAGAAAGCAAAGGGTCTGAGGGCCAGAAGCAGGGTCAACATAGAACCCTCAAGCATCCCCTCCCTCCAAGCAATCACTTCCACTAGCCACTTGGAGAATACTTTGATGGACAAGGGAGGCGTCATTTTTAAGATTCTCGTGCAGCAAATACAGAAAGCCACCCCCAGCATGGAGGCTGATGTTTGCATATATATCTGTGTCTTCAATTCCAAGTTTTGGTTGCCAGCACTGAGACAGAGAATTGTCGTGTCTTTTAAAGGAGATAACGTTGCTTATTAAAAGACAAGAATTGGATTAACTTTGAAGTGGCTGAGCATCAACAGGGATAAATGTCTCAGAAACCATAAATGTTGTTAAATTGGCCATAGGGATCCCCAGGAATTTCCCAAAAGGAAGGCACTAAAAATGTCTCATTCTTATGTTCAAAATGTTAAGAGTAGTCTGTGAAACAGAGGAAGTTCGTAAAATTTGGGTGTAATGTATGGCAAAGGGTGATGATTGACAAGGGTGTCACTTGCAAATTGGAAGATCTCTAAGACCATGCTATTCAGACCCACTCTTGCCTCTACTTTTCCTTTATATTAGTGACTTGGAAACACTATTAATAGTGATGATCAAGTTAGCAAATGACATGAACCCAAGAATAACATCAACTTCATTTTCAAAACACGTTACTGAAAAACAAACCTTTAACCATTGAACATGATAGAAATAACAATTGAGCAGAAAGCTAGATCTACTCTGGAATCCTAAAGGCACACACGTAGATGCAGAGTAGAGGGACTTGTGCCTTAGAAATAGTATCTGTGGGTTTTATAATAAAAATATTTCTAAAATGTCATGTGGATGCCAACATACTCAGTGCTCCCTTAGGCTGTAAGACAAATGTAAGCTCTAGATATGTTTCTAACTTTAGCTACACATTTGAATCACTAGGGAGAGTTAGCAAAAGTTTGATATGCCTTGTCAGGGTGGATCTTGAGAATGCATTTTTGTTTTCCTTTTATTTCTTCAAAATCAAGTTGAAAGAGCCATGGCAGCTTTTAGGTTTTTGCATCTTAACAACTCACTATTTGTGTATGTAACAAATTAGAAACAGGTCATTCAGGAAAATCACAGACTTACTCAAGCATTACTGAAGTATCTGCAATATACTGGGAAAACCCAAATTTGAAGAAAGAGGTTGAAGACTAGTACCTACCTGACCCTGTTCTTGTGTGAATTAAGAAAGACATTGACATTAGGCAGCTAAGTAGAAGTCTTAGCTTTGTGACTTACTGGTTACACGATGTAGAGAAGGCGATTTACCTTGTCAGGATTTTCTCCAATGTGAAGATGAAGCTGATTTGAAGGGCTGTTCACAGAATTGTGATGATGAAATGGTGTTAAAGGAGGTTTTGTAAATTGCTATTTTCAGTTCGTGTTTGTTCCTCGAATCCCTGAATGTAACTGTTTTGACAGAATGATCGATGAGATCTCCCTCC